>JAPYZI010003533.1:0-23550 GCA_030523105.1 Ophioninae sp. A BG-2022a | reverse complement strand
ACGTCAGTGTTTACCGGCAATCTTGCGACTCTCCGATACCATGAGTTCAATAAGGGAACTCTTTGTCAGGCGCAACCAGAAATGTCTATGCCCCCCCCCTCCCCCCCGTCGCCATTCGATGACGCAACATACTGGGACACCCCCCCCCAACTACCACCCACCCGCCCACGTCTCTCCCCTCTAAAGCGCATCCCTCGAAGCCTAGGCCCACCTGCACCTCCCACCGTACCTGCGGAGGAGTGGGGTGGACCCGCACCTCCCACCATACCTGTGGAAGAGTGGAGTGCAACCGTACCTCCCACCGCACCTGCATAACAGTGGGGTGGACCCACCTGGCCCCGCCGGGGCAGCACCATCCGTCGGTAAGTCAGAATCCATTTCAAGCGTACCGACGATGGTCAGTTATGCAGATATCTACATTACCGACTGCCGTCGGTACGGCAGGAATCTATATTTAGAATCCGCCCTTTTCATCAACTAGCGCCCCGTATATCTGCTTCGTTCCAGGACCGTAACTTATGAACCACTTCGAACATCGAAAAATCCTTTGGCACACATTTTCTACACATGTTATAGATGTGATTTATGAAAAAAAAAATTAAGAGATCAAATGAACTTATCAAATTCGATCTTAATTATACGAAGTGCCTCGTTCGAGATGATTACAAGGTAATACGCCTCTTCTCGTACGATGTAGCCACTAGGTTTGAAGTGATGAAAAACAAATTTCGTGACTCCTTTGTATGCTTGATGCTTCATATTTTGAGAGCTTGTCAAAAAATGACCATGATTACTGGGTAAAATTAAGGGAGTAAATGTTTTGGAATTTTGGGGGGGGGGGTGTAATCATCTCGAACGAGGCACTTCATATAATTAAGATCGAACTTCCCTTGGTAAGTTCGATTGATCTCTTCATTATATTTGGCGCCTCGTTCTTCGAGATTACAAGGTAGATGTTCAGAGGAATACATTTTTTGATCGGTTATAGTAGTTGTTTATTTTTATAATATTGAACAATCAACGTTTGATAGTGTTTTACATTTTAGAATGCGAAAAAACTCATTGTAAGACGATTGAAGCGAATTTGCTTCCTCATCTGTCTTTGGTTTATTGTAGACGATTGCAAAAAACCTTGGATGTTCCTGACCTGCCTGCAGTATTTCTAATGATACTTAGATCTCACCCTTGCTTATAGGCTTCGGAGGTTGCCACGTGTCGCGTGCTGTGTGCTGAGAATTGAGAATTGGTACTGCTTTGTAAGGTCTTTCTATTGCTATAAACAACTCTTTAACATCTCCACGGATTTTGTCGGTTCTTTTCAAATATTCTCTTAACGTTGTTGCAACGCACAAATCTTTTCGTTCGTGAAAAACAGGTAAGTTAAGTAGTGGGTGATGAGAGCCAAGTCTGGATGTTTTTATTAATTCGCGAATGTCTGGACCCTATGTCAAGTTGCCAGGGTGATCAAAGTGATCAATTTATATGTTAATTGTTCTAAATCTATCTTTGATAGCGGTTTGATCGACCCGAGGTATTTAACAACTGGTTCAACGTTCCACAGTTCTTGATATTTTGGTTTTGGTGGACGTAGTCGGAAAATCGCTTTAAAAAACCGTCTAAGTAATTCGACCTTCCTTGAATTTCATTAATTAACTGATAATTTCTTCAACATGTGAGTTGAACCATTGTACGTTCTTTAGTTTGCAGTATTTTAACCATTCGTTGATGGCTCCATTATATTGCTTGAGTGTAGAGTCAGCAAGTGACACTACCATTATCTCCGAACCTTCGTTTGATGTTCCTTTTAAACTGAAAGCTTCCCTGATAATCTCCCTGCAATTAATGAGAGTTTGTGCGCCAGTGGATGTAATATGGACCTACAAGGAGATATTAATAATTTCGGATGAGGTCCAATTACGAAGGGTTTTGTTGTCAACATAGACATAAACATTGGAAACTATGGTTGTGTCGGCCGGTATGGTGCGATCACTATTCCGATTGCTTGGTCCACAAGAATTTTTTGTTAAACATTTAAAATAATCGCGAACGGAAGGAAAGCATAAAAAGGAAAGCTCGACCAATTTATAGTAAAAGCATATATGGTAAAGGCCTCTGGATCAACACGCTAGAAGATATATCTCACATTTTTTGTTCAGTCGTGATGCAAACAAATCTATTAAAGACAAACCGAATTTCTGTGTTATTTTTTCGAAAATTTCGGGTGTCAATTCCCATTCTGTATTGATATTGAGTATTCTTGAAAGCGTATCTGCTTCTTTATTTTCTTTGGAGGGTACACATGATGCGAAAAGCCAGATATTTCTTTTTTCGCATCATTTTCAAATTTCCGCTGCTACATCACTGAATTTTTTGTGCTGAATGCTCCCATACGATTTATGTATAATATAGCTGTAGAATTACCGATTCGCGAAATTATTTCACAATTTTCACATTCCAAGGCGAAGCATTTCAGGCCAAACAATACAGCAAGGAGCTCCAAGTAATTTATATGGTGTTTTCGTTCTATGTTTGATCAAAATCCCTGTGCTTTTTGTTCTTCACAATAAGCTCCCTTGCCCGTCATTGATGCATCCGAGGATATTTCTTTTTTTAAATCAAATTTGCGAATAGGGTTAACACTACTAGGTAAGTTTCTTAACGACCATTTCAAGTAATTTTTTACTTGACTGGGTATAGTCATGTGGTTATCGTGATTTCCTTTTGACATTTTTAATCCTTGAAATTTTGCGTTTTCCAAATTTTTTTTTATTAATTTCGCGACATCTCGAAACTTAATAAATGATTTTTCCTTAAGTTTCTTAACTGAATTGAAAGATTTGTCTCTTTTCTTTGTTGTTAACTCCAATTGGAAATCCTTTGAGTTTATGATTAATCCTAGATATTTGCATGAGGTATTTGGTTTACTAAGGCTTTTGTTTACTCTGATGATGAATCCAAGTGATTCCAATAACTGGGTTGTTTAAACAAAACTTCTTTTACATGTTTCTTTGGTTTTTCCAAAAATCAGAAAGTCATCTAGATATGCCGTGAAGTATGGCCTTGGGGTCTGAGCCATCCAAGGATTGGTTTTATTACGTTCGTGAAAACGTAAGGACAAGATGAAAGTCCAAATGACAAACAGGTGAATTAAAAAAGGCTTCCTTGAAAAACCAATCTAAGATATTTTCTGCTTTCTATGTGAATTGGAATAAGAAAATATGCGTATTTTAAGACGATACTGCACATGAAACAATTTGGTGTGATTAACATAATTGCTGTTCTGGCGTCTTCAATTTTAAAGTGACTCAATTCCACAAATTTGTTGAACTTTTTCAAATTCAGCATAAATCTTTTGTCCCCATTGGGCTTATCGATCAAAACATATGGTGATATAAATTGATTTTGCTCTGGTAAACAATTTTCGATTGCGCCTTTTTTAAGTAATTCGATAATTGCCATTTCTATGTTTGTGTTTTCTTGTCTCGATCTCTTGGTTTCCGTTGGAGAATTTGTTTGATAAACTTGTCTGTTTGATCGAATCTTGTGTCCTTCGACATAACTCAGGATAATTTTATCGATTGTAATGTACTTCCATTAATCTATGCAGCGTTGCAGTTTTCTTGCTAAGAAACCAACCTCTAACGTCATTGACGGTGAGTTTGGTATGTGTCGCGCACTCTTGGCGGGCTCCGATTCCTGTTATTGTATGTTGTCTTGTAACAATTGTTCCTCGGTCGGAAGGAAAATTCCGGCTGCATCTTGCGGTACCCATGCTGGGTCGCTATTTGATTTGTCCTCGCGAGTGGGCCGTTCCGGTTTAAATATGGCGCATTTCGAGCAAATTGGTTTTTGTTTTCTTGAGCTCTATATTTTGAGCCAATCTTTCGATAGAACGATTTTCTTTTATTCTTTCTGAAAGTTTCTCTCCCTATAGAAGTGAGTCAGTTTTTACGTTTTCCAAAATCTCTCTCGTTTGGTTAGGTAATCCCGGTGATATAAATGATTTTCTAGTCAGGGACCGTGAATGGTGGAGATTCTTAAGGATTTTCCCGGCGTCGGAAAAGTACTCCAGCATTTTTATTTTTTCAGACATTTCTTCTTTTGGAAGAAGACAAGAAGTACCAGCTCCCAGAGCGACCATTGCAGATCCAAGCGCGTTTTGTAATGACCAAAAATGTCTGTCGCGTTTGAGAGCGACTTCGTTCATTGACGCGATAATTTCGGGGTTCAATCTAAGACCCTCTAATTGAGAGTTCCCTTTGCGTGAGTATTTAGATAATATATCGTACTTTCCTTCCTTGGGTAATCCTTCTGTCAGCCAGCCGTTCCAACAAGAAACTATTTGTAAATGTATGGGATTTTATTTGGCTTGTGATGCTGATAGATCTTTCCCCAACACCTCCAGGATCTCTTCTCCTATTTCAGGTTAGTAGATGAATAAGACGGATTCTAAATATAGATTTCTGCCATACCCACAGCAGTGGGTAATGTAGATGTCTGCATTACCGACCGTTGTCTGGTCGCTTGAGTTGGAGTCTGCCTGACCAACGGGTGGCACTGCCCCGGAGAGGTCAGGTGGGTCCACCGCACTCTTCTGCAGGTGCGGGGGCAGGTGTATCGGAGCCTCTTATCAGGTAGCTGGGGGGGATAAGTAAAATTAGGCGTATCACGTGTTTCTTCTTTGGGGGGGGGGGGGGGAAAGTTTCTGGATGCTCCGCTTAACAAGGAGGCCCCTTATCGAACTTACAATGTCGGTGAGCCAGAAGATTACCGGTCAAGACTAACGTGGTCGCTATTGAGACAAAGGCGATCCGCGAAACAGTGTCGATGTTTGCATCCGACTCACTGTCGCAACACGCGCGCGCTGCGATCGCAGATAAATAACGCTCACGATTGGCAGATAAATGACGTGCGATGGGATCTCGATGATTTTATAGCCTGGTGGTACAGATGGTAAAAACTCGTGGATCGTGTGCACTCTTTGCTCGTTGATATAAGCACCAGCTTTGAGGTTAAATTCAACGCGTATGGCGTTCACTTTAAGAATGGTCACTAAGTTGTCCGGTTTATGCTTTTGAACAGCTTCCAGTGTACGGGGTGAAAATCCTAGCAAACATCGTTTATCTGCCAATGGCGAGCAACACGATAGATAATATTCAGTTGCGAATAGTGGATCAGGAGGGTGATTTGGTCAATTTTCGCGGTGAGACAATTACCATACGATTGCACATAAAATCGCAATGGGCTTAGTTTTTCATAGAGTCTCCTCTTTATTCCACTCTTATAAGAATAGTGCTCCGACAAGGAGATAGATCAGTAGTCGATGGGCACGCAAATCGCTAACAACGCGGAACGTGAAGTTTTTGAGGAGTTTGGGACTCCGAATTCGTGGAAAAGTCGCTTGAAAAATTATATCGTCTGCATTGCGTGCGTATGTTGTTCGAGATGGAGGAGGAAATAACAGAGATTAAAACACGCGTCACCTTTGATGATGCCGTCGCGTATTGTGAGATTTATGCTCATTAGCCGTACGCATCCACCACCGTTAATAACAGTGATGAAATACGTATTTCCATTTAGCATCAGGACATATGCGTACTCCCCAGTCAAAGTTCCCTACACGTGTGCGCCGAATCACGAAAGCCGATGGTACAGTGGCTGCCAATACGCACTTTTCCAACAATGGCATTTGCCATTTGTTCGATGAAATGAGATACGAGCTCAATGCCATGGAGATTGATGTAAAAATGTGGGCATAACGAGTACGTTGAAGGCATACGCAAGTCGATTCATGAACTATACGCTTGAGAATGCCGGCTGATATGAATTTCGCTACGGGTACAGTGTTGCAGATGCCGAGGGGTATTTTGAAGTATGCATACTGCTCAGCATGCTCCTCGGTTTTGCCGATGATTATCGTGCTTTGCCAACGCAAAGCACGAATTAATCATATTGAGATCAAAGACCGATGATAATGCAATGTGGCAAGTCGCGGGTGAGGTTGCCATCAAAGTCACGCTGCAAAAAGTCGAATGGCTCGTACCGTACGTCACACTCTCCGATAAATGTAAAATTCAACTTCTCAAGGTTATCGGTAAAGACACGCCGATACCCATGTTTTTCCGTTCCTGCGAATTCTACGAATACCGAATGTCGTAAAAATAAGAAAAGCGCAGATGCGAGTTCTTTCGATCATTGTGACCTAACTAATGTCAAACTCTATCTGAATTTGCAATGTTATCCCTATATGAAATTGAATCTCGCTATACAAAGAACCAATATGCGTTTCTCTATGAAATGTATGCAAACTTTTAACATTCCTACTACAATCGGGAGGCTGAACCGTGCTTGAAAAAGTGGGATTTCATAAAGAATGCTCCGCTAGTTGTCATTGATTGCTCGAAGCAAAAGGATTCTCTAAAGTCTGGACCCGTTGTTGTGCGCATCGAGTTTGAATCAAAGACCAATATTCCCGCAAATTCATCCGCGTACTGTCTCATTCTCCACGATCGTTTTGTTGAGTACAATTCGATAGGTCGCGGAGTCGGAAAGCTGATATAAAAAATGTTGGACCGGGCCCGTGCCCCCTTCTGTCATGGAGTATATCGTCGATGTGCAAGGCTTCCGCTGATCAACCAATGAATTCTCGTTCACTAACATTACGAGTGATGTGCCCCATTTGTCGCCTTGGGCGTTACTTTTTGAGGCTCCGTGTGCGTGGTATTGGTTGCCGAAAAAGTAGAAACGGACGAATCTGTGGCTGGAACGTAAATATCACAGTTTGCGATAGGAAAATGGTGACTTTCCATACGACGCGTTCCCCATGTTTGTTCGATGCATTCTCCAACACACCCGAATCGTCTACGTCAAGGGAGCAAACTTTGTGCATACTTAGCGAATGTTGGTGACAGGATAGTCCGAGTCCGGTATCAACCCGTTCAATTTCTTACCCGGGAGGAAAACGACAGATTTGCCAGTCTCATTCACCAGATCCATGATCTTTTTCTTTTTGTCTGACTGTCCAGAGCCGCCTTCTCAAGATTTTATACTATCCCCCACTCTCTCACATTCGTCTTTTACTCCCGCCCGCTTTGTGCCCACACACAGCCAATAAAGAGGAGGAGGAGGAGGGCCTTAGCCATTCTTTGGCTCCACCGTACACTTTTTGTCAGATATTAGGCTGAGCAAACTGCCTTCATATGAAACAAACACACACACAATTATTTAGCGTGGTCGATCCTATCAAAAGAAGGCGCGCACTGTGTTACTGACCACCAATCGGCAGACAGCACACTTAACCGTAACGCGAGCGCATTTGGTGCAAGCGACCGCGTGTGCGCAGGGCAAAAATACAATGCCCAATTCCTCGTCGTAGCATATTTTATACAGACGCACGTCATCGATTAGTTTCTTTACGATGTTTTATTTTTTTCCTCCGGCAACTCCTCGAAGCTGTAATCCTAAGGACCGCAATCATCGTTACCCTCGATGCCTGAGATTTTTAATTTTTAAATCTCTGATGTTCCGCCATAGGGTTGTCTCCCTCAACCCATTCGGAAATCTCTAATTTGCATTCAAAGCACCTCACCGTGTCACCCTCGCCAGTGTAATAGAAACTGGCTCCTACCAGCTTCGCCGGATCCAAAAACGCAACCGGCCACGTGCCGTAACTCCCCAGTCGTACCTCCTTCATTCGATAGTTATCCATTACCACAGCCTCCAGAACGCGTCTATTCCGTGAATCACCTATTGCTCTATACTGACCACCGTACACTGTCGTTGAACGCTTTTTGGAATATTTGAATCAGCGAAGGAACAAACGTTTTGACGCTGATCTTCGGCAAACTTGTGCTGAGAATTTTGTAATATCCGTTATGACGGTGACTGATGCATTACTGACGTAATCCCCCACCCCCTCGCCATGGCGAGTTTAACGATATCACATTTGGGAGGCATCGAGAGCTCTTTATCCAGCATCCACGAGCGTGCACTCTCGACGATCAAGACATAAACATTCTTGCACGTCGCCCTCCCTTTCCCATATTTGATCACAATTGATAAATTATGACTCATAAAAGTTAAAACCATTTCACCACCCTGTTACTCGATAAAGCCGATCGCAGCGCGCGCGTGTCGCGACGGCGAGTCGGATGCAAACATCGACCCTCTGTTTCGTGGATTGCCTTTGTCTCAATAGCGACCACGTCGGTCTTGACCGGTAATCTTCCGGCTCTCCGACATTGTGAGTTCAATAAGGGGGGCTCTTTGTCAAGCGGAGCATCCAGAAACTTTCAACCTTTCCCCTCCCCCCACCCCAAGAAGAAACCCATGGTACGCCTAATTTTACTCATTTCCTCCCCCCAACCACACGATAAGAGACTCCGATACACCCTCCCCGCACCTGCAGAAGACTAGGGTGGATCCACCTGGCCCCTCCGTACCTGCAGAAGAGAGGGGTGGACCCACCTAGCCCCTCCGTACCTGCAGAAGAGTGGGGTGGACCCACCTGACCCCTCCGGGGCAGTACCACCCGTCGGTCTGGCAAACTCCAACTGCAGCCGACCGGACAACGGTCGGTAATACAGACATCTACATTGCCCACTGTTGTGGGTACGGCAGGAACCGATATTTAGAATCCGCCTTATTCATCTGCTCTGGTTCCTTCTCAATATCTTGTTCTTCATTTTTAGTTCCTTCGTCTGTATGCTTACCCTCACCTGCAAGGGGGCAAAACATCGAACAGTGTTGTGGGTGCCAATCTCATTGTCCATTTTGTTTTTCCCTTTTTTGTGTGTTCGGTTGTGCACTTTCGCTAGATATTTGGATTGCCTCTCGTGCGAACTCAATCTGCGCGATCAATAGGCTATGTTTCATCTCTTGTACGAACTCAACCCAATATTTGTGATCGACTATGGTTGACCTCGTGCGTCAGCTCAGTCGTCTTTTCTCTCATTCGTATATATACAATGGAGTTCATTTCGTCCAGGTTTGGACATTTTTTCATTATCGTTGTCCGATAGCAAGCTCGCGTTGCTGCTGGGAGAGCGCGCTCGCGTCTTCTTCTTTTGGATCTTTTTAAATTTTTTACTTAAACGCTGTTCCTCTTCTTCATAACTGCGTGATCGTTTATGTTTGTGGGTAGATTTTCCCATATCGATCACATGTGATTTTTCGAGTGAATTAGACAATTTATAATTTTTTGTTTGGGACGTATGAAAAAATGTGTGGCGTCTTTCGCACTAGAAAAAACAATGAAGCATCAAGTACACAAGGGAGTCAAGGAAATTTGTTTTTCATCAGTCCAAATCTAGTGTCGACATCGTACGAGAAGACGCGTACTACCTTGTAATCTCGAAGAACGAGGCGCGAAATATAATTGATTTTTTCAACCTGAGAAATAAGAGGACCATCTGTACATCCTTGTCTAACCCTTGTATTATTCTGAAACTTTCTACACCCTTTTTCTACACCCTTTTTTTAGGTTCATCCTATCCCTACATACTGTCACAAGCTGTCACAAGCTGACCTAAAATCCTCAGAAGCCACATACAATGTTCGATCTTTCCTTTTCGTTGATTGTTTAAAACAAATGGAATGAAATATTTGGTTCTTTAGTCCCGTTCCTTTCCTAAAACCTGCTTGTCGTTCCAACAATTTTTCTTTCTCCCTATCCACTTATTTAACCTGTCATCGTTTTTTTAGTCATTTATACCCTACATCTAACAATTATATCTATATCGTTTTTAGCCTTCTTCTTTTTCCCTTTCTTAAGGGATCGCCACCGTGTGACGTTGTCAAATCGTCGTTTTCTTACATTATCGGATAGTAGACACTGTTAAAAACATACTCTTAAATTTTTCAATCGAAATTTGAATTATTTCTGTCCCTACAGCATTTCTTAGAAAAAGGGAAGCGTGACATCTTCCGCGTCCGTCTCCCTGTTGAACTGTTATTTCTTTTGTCTTGTTCTTACCTGCGCGTGTACCTTTCTACAGGCGTTCAGTTTTATAACATCGCTGAATAAACAGACCAAGGATTTCAGTTCATTTTCGACATCTAGTGTGGATAGACCCTATCAAAGAAACGTCTGAAAAATCAGGCAAATCGCAGGAGAGAAAAGCAAAAAAAAAAACAACACGAAAACGTGCTAACGAATAAAAAAAAGTGCAATTGGCACTAAAGTTGTTTACAAATCTTTCCGAGTATTATGGCTTAGCAGTTCGTCGAAACTCCGATTTCATTGGAAGTATAAGGAAAGCAATACGGGCGACGTTTTATCGAAACATGTTAACTGATGCAAATCCCCAGTATCAGTATTGCCCTGCGATGATGCGTAGTGCAAATGGCGTAAAGCTGAGGCCAATGGATTTCGGGAAATATATTCTCGGTAATTATGCAGATGTGGGGCTCCAGGCCAATTTTGGCGGGAGACTTATTTTTGTCGTAAATTATTTTAATTAGTCACCACTAGTGATATTTAGCCGGCGGAGGCTGACATTTTTAATGATCAAACTCAAAAAAACACGAGCAACCTTAATTATTTCCATAAGTTATGAAGTTGTTTGGGTTTGTTCGGGTATATGCTGCGAAGCTCATTTCGTTCAAAAATTCAGCTCACTGCGACGTTTAGGCGTCGACGTATACCAAAACGCCCAATTTTACTGCATTTTTCGCCGACCTTCAAAATCCCATAAGTTATGGAAATAATGAAGAATATCGGCTCCCGCAGGGTAAATATCACTAGCAGTAACTAATTAAAGCAATTTATGCCAAAGAAAACAAAGCTGATGCCAAAATTGGGGTGGAGCCCCAGATCTTCATAATTACCATATTCTCATCCACCAGCGCTCGACGACGATGTCCAAGAGGGTTTGAAGCCAATTTACGAATATTGGACCACAGATGATTTGTTAGAGAGGTGTACGGGCGCAAACACTCAAAACAACAATAAGAGTTTTATTCATTAGGTGTGGTGACTCGCGCCCAAACATCCTGTGGGAAACATCCTGTGGGAAACAAACTGTGAAAATTGCGACGTACTGTGCAGCTTGTACGTTCAATGAAGGGTATGATCCAATCCTGAAAATCCTGGAGATAATGGGATGTACCATAGGAACGGTAGCCGCAAACTCCGCTGCTAAGTACAGAGCGGAGCGCATCTCAACTGCGGAACGCCGAAACTCTCTGGACAGCAAAGAACCCACGACAGCTCGTCGTGTTTTACGAAACGGTGTCCACTCGCAAAGGAAGAGTTTTCAAGCTATACATTTTTAATTTTGATTGAACAGTCTTTACTTCATTCTCAAAACGTCGGACTCTTTATGTCGTTCACAAAATGAAAAATGGAAAAGCGGCGGATGAGGATAAACCTCAAAGCCCTATAAGGATGCGATAGGATCTGGGAGCTCCCTGATAAATTTCTGCATGGGAACTGTGGTAAAATAATATATTCGCTACCATTCGCAAATATTTAAAAAAAGAAATGGTGCTGTGGTGCTATCGCAGTGCTGTGGTAAAATCATTCGTAGAGTCGTTATACCTATTTTTTACCATAAAACCAGGTGCATATAATTTTCATGATATTACAGCAATGTTCAAGCAATAAAAAATACGATGATTTCGAAACCCTAGTGTACCAGGTGTGTAAGTATGAAACCGGAATTTGCCCATAGGTGGCGCTAGATGTCGATGCAGTTACCGACCCATCACGTCAGCGGTGTCTTGTTATTGTATTGATATCTGACAAAGATTACCAACTCAGAATAACACGAGATTCATTCAGTAGGATTAGTTTATTAGAGATAAACATGTCGAGTTTTGCGTCAACAAATTACGATTTGCCGACAGCACTACTTTTCTGTTTTCATCTGAATAAAACCGCAGCCGAATCGCATCGAATGCTTGTGGAGGCGTTTGGTGAGCATGCTCTCGGTAAAACACAGTGTTTCGAGTCGTTCAACCGGTTGAAAAGTGGCGATTTTGACGTCAGGAACGAAGAATGTTGAAGACTACCGAAATAGTTAGAAGATGCTGACTTGCAAGCCTTGTTGGACGAAGACGACGCTCAAACACAACAATAACTGGCGGATCGGTTAAAGGTGACCCGAGAATCATATAATTACAATAAACGTGTTTTTTCTGTACAAAAATTCCAGTTTCATACTTACACACCTAGTATCCTCAGACCCAAATTATATCGCATTTTTATCAAGAGAAGAAGAAAACTTAATACATGAGGGAAAACTGTATTTGCTTAAAATTGCGATAAAAAAAGGCTCATGTTCTCAGTATCAGCGATCTTGACAACAATACAGTATATGTAGAGAACCCATCCGTTCAAATATACACACTGCTATGTACCCATGTTTTTTATAATAAAGCATTTACGTATTAAACTGACTGTGAAATCCTTATTTGAATGACAAACTTTCAAAATCAATGTTGGATACGATATAATAATAAGCTATAATTTCATAAAAATTGGTCATCTTAACAGATCGTCAGTGGTGAATTCTGAACAGATTAATGCGTCAATGATTAAAGTAGTTCTCTCGATGCATACTAGTCATGTAGCAAAACATATCTAAATGATGATTTTCCGAGACCTCGAATATATGAGTAAACATTAATCAATATTAAATAAGCTTATCAAAGAGATCACGATTAGTCGACAGTTTATTATAAATCATGAAGTAATTGATTAATAATCATTGCACTGACTCCAGTATTATTTGTTGTCTTATTATATTTACGTGCGGCAAAGTTGCATTCTTTTATTTTGCGCATTATCGGAGGTACTCCGCTGATAAGTAAATTCTGTATCTTTACTCGGAACTGTATTCTAAAATCAATATAACTTACAAAATTGTTCGACAATCATATTTTTTTGTTAGTCTATTAGATTTTTACGTGTTCGATAATTCTAAATCTCATTTTTTGTAATAATCCGTTGTAATTTTTGTGATATATTTCGTTTTGAGGTAACCGGAAGTTGACTTTCGTCACCTACCGAAGCAAAATTATCTTGAGAAATTCTAATTTCCAAATATTAATTGCTCGGAATTTAGATCGATAAATGGCAATGATATTTCAACAGAATATCTAAACATACTAAAATTAAAAAATTTTTTTTAAATAATGTACATCTCATAGATTAACCCACCCTGATAAGACTATCTTAACGAAGTTAACTTTTTGCGTAGCGTAATAACGATTAACGAAGTTAATTATTAAATTAGGATAGCTTATCTTTATGTCCAAGGACTAACATAAAAATTAGTCTCACAAAGTCTGTATCGATTTTCGCTGGAGTGTATATTGTTGTCTGAACGTTCAACAAAATAAAGTAAACATTTTCAAAATACGTATTTCATAATATGATAAAGTTAAGTTCTATTTCCCAAATAGAACACTTCAGTTCTGTATCATTGCACAATATTTCTGCCTAAAGCGGCCTTCAGTAACAGGCGGACCGCGATCTGGACACGGACCGCGGAAGGTCGAACCTCGGACCGCAAAATATTCTTAAATATACAAAATTACCTACAAATAAAAAAAAACATTACCTATTCATTATTAGTTTTTTTTCAGACTTCAATACAAAATTTTACACCGAATCCGGACCCCACTTAAAACTACTTGCCGACCCCTGGTCTAACGTGTACCAGACTTACTTAGCTATGAATTACAATTCAGACGTTGGATTCTCAAAGAGGGCGTCTTGAAGAACGTCTAAATCTATAGAATACTTCGAACTGAAAAAGTTTGGGAAGGCAATAATACTATGATAAGTCGTGGGGAAAAATGTTACAACGGAACGACAAACCTTTGTAAACGTAAATGTATTTAAAAAATATAATAGTTAATATACCAATATGTAGTTGTAATAGTAATATAGTGATGAATTTTGAACTTATGCGGCTGTCTCAGGGCATAACTATGTACAGGGGTTTGCGATGGAGATCGGACAAAAGCGATGATATTCCGAGACCACTTAGTCGTACTAAAAACAATCCTTGCAAATATTTCGTCAAAAGCTCGATCGTCATGTAACGCAATGATAAATAATTCAATTCCGAATTCGCATAATACCGCATTATAGTTCGTATTATTTGGACGTGCTTAATTCGCATGATGGGCAATTCGTCGAATTAAATACAGGCTTTTCTTAAAAAAAAAATCATTAAACACAAACATACGTCATTTTCACACGCAAATCCGCACACACGCATTGTCGCATTTTTCGCGAGCTCAATTTCTCCCAAGAATAAGAATACTGAGGAGAAAAATTCGTTTCTACTTCATGCATTGTCATCGCTTTTCGTAATGATGGTAATCGTATTTTCAGCGTTGTACTAAGAGTTTCATTGCCAACGCCACTGACCGTACTCCCGCATTAACTACGTTGGTTCATCAACAGAATACGACATACCCAAAGCCGGTCGTTTTTCGCTTAATCCAAGTGTATTCGTGTCAACAATGGATGGGAGTTGCAACATCCATTAATTAAATGAATCTTCGTTTTAACATAAGTTTTCAATAAGGAGTGCATTTTCTGCCACGAAGTGATGATTCGTATTGTTTAGGACAAGACCTTTTCGACGTACAGTAGAACCTCGATTATCCGAGCGTCGAAGCATCCGGATTTAACTGCGCAAGTAGTGTAGTATTAAAATTGAAACTGTATTAATTATTAATTGCTATCAAAGAATTTATTGCCGTCCGATGAATAAAGATGTATTCATATACTATTTATATTGTATGAGCTGATTTTACCGGGAATCCGAAATATATTTTCGATTATCTGAATTTTTTATTTTCCGAGCGATGCCCGATTGGATAAGCGAAATTCTACTGTATACTCGTACTAAGATTTTCCACGTCCGAGAGAAACACCGCGCCATCAGTGAAAGTGAAAAATCGTGTTTTTCCTCGAGCATGGTAGAAAATAGGCGTAACAAGTTCAATCTTAAAATGAAGACTTGAACGTGCCTTAAATTGACAGCGGATCTCCCAGATAAGAAAAGTGTTACTAGACGATACGAGAATATCGAATTTGTGGCTTACTCCCCAAAATTCTTACATTTGTCTCATAAAAGTACCGGAACAATATAGAGATTCCCTCGAGTATGAAGATTCATTACCTTCGTCTAACTTTCGAAACGTTGCTATCTCTGATCGATTATCTTTCGTACCCGTGGATTCTAGTATATTTCGATTTATTCTAAGCTCGAACTCCGACCCCTTGTCTGAGTCTCGCTATTGCCGGCATGTACGGTGGATCCTCGTCATCCGAATCGTCGCTGAATTCCGGATCCGTTTCCGGGAGAGGTTCTGGTTTGGCACCGAGTTTGACGAGTTCGCGAGCCAATTGAGTATCGAGACATATCGCGATCTGATATGCCGTTATTCCGGCGTAAGTAGGGGCATCCAAACATGGACGACACTCCTGGAGAAGAAACGTCACAACTGAACGACAACCACGCTCCAATGCAAGATGCAGTGCCGTTCTACCCGATAAACCTTCCCTAGCCTCCAAATCGGCACCCAGTCGCAAAAGGTGCTGAACTATGTCAACTTGACCGCCCGCTGCTGCCACGTGTAAACACATCTCGCCTGAAATGAAAAAAAAAAGATCGTTAGGTATGACGGGTTTAGTAGCGCTGTTTCAAATATTTCGATATGTATATGCTGCAGGTACAATATGCGTAATGCATACATTTCATACAATACCTGATTATTTTATAACATAACGGAGTTGTCATGACAGTATATAGCATTTTTTTTCTATCCGTTTTTTCAGGGATTAAATTCTGAGACGATTGACATAAGCATGTATGGTTCCCAGACCAAACCGTGAATTGTTATTAATTTTTTAAGGTAGCCTATCATATCGCAGGTCCATATCGATGTATTTGTATAACTTGAAGACAAATCCACCATTTAATTAGTTTTGAACTCTTCATTTCTAGGGGAAAATGTCGAAAACATATTGTAGAAAGGTTTTTCGGAATTTCCCCTATTAATTTTCTACTTTTGGCAAAAACTCGGAGATATTCGTAATCAGTAGAAAGTGTACACTTCAATAGGCGCTTTCAAGAGTTTTAAAACGAAATCAAAAAATGTTTTCGATCTTCTGGGCCATTTTTCCGGAATCTCAAATATCACGAAGTTTTAAAAGGTCGTAGGGTGAGCTTTTCGTACGCTACGGAGATTCCATAGGTACGTTTAGAAAAGGTTTTTGGCTGCCTTAAATAATAGCATCGGATTCGTGTCAATATCTGGTAAAGTTTTCCTGGAAAGTCCACTTAAAAAATCGCAAAACAAGAAGCGAAGGAGTATGTATGGAAAAATTTGCAAAAATCGATTATTCAATTTTGAAATTGTTCAAAAAATCGCATATCATCGGAACTTGATAATTGAATAAGTATTCTGAAGAGAAAATCATAACGAAAAGAGTGAGCACATAGTGGAGTGCCAAATCCTAAAGGAAAATAAGTTACCGATGATTTAGTGAAAAACTTTTTTCGCCAAAAAATCGAGAAAAACATAATGCATTCTTATATTTAATTTTTTTACTGGTCCATTTCGATGTAATTGACCCCCTAAGCACGAATCTACCATGAATTTCCCTCAAAACTCAAAATTATCATGAAAAAATCATGAAAAAAATTCTAAAAACACGATTTTTTCACAATAGAATAAGTGCTCCGTTCCTGGGCACTTATTCTATTGCCCAGGAACGGAGAATTAGTTAGAAAACCGTTTGTAACCATTAGACTGGTCTCAAGAAACTCGATGTCGGATATACGAATTGCCGCAAAACAACCTTTTGGCCCGAATCGATCTCCGGGATTCTTAAAAAACGTTTGCATGATTTTAACAGCTCAAATCGGGCAAAACACACTAAAAAAATTGAACCCCAAAGAGAAGCCGTTTTGATTGGATCTCAACGATACGCAGTTTTGACCATCTTCTTAGCGTTGGGTTACAAACGGAAACTCTAAGTTCGCACGGGTCATACACAATCTTTCTGTTCGTCTCGCTTATCACTTTTATTTTACGAAAAGAAAGGTGCCACATGCCTGTCGCGATGCTGGTTTATAGATAGAACTAGGAAGACACGGTGAATCATTGTCAGAGTTTTGGCTACTTTCCCGCTTTCCAAACTAGGCCCGCCACGATCAAAGTTAACGCTAAATTTAGCAACACCGATTTACCCACAGCTATATGAATACTGCCGTAGAAATACCTCGTTAATGTTAATTTTTGCCAACCTTAAGGGTGTCGTCGGTACGGAGTACGATTATACAACACGCAGTAATAACCACTATTTTTATATTTTCCATTGGTGTCTTAATAGTGGATTATTTTTACTCTGCATTCACTCTTCAGTATTTCGCCTGTGAGAACAGCTAAAATAAATTCGTCAAGAAAAAATCCCATAATCTGCACTGCATCTAATCAAATGACTTTATATGAATCAGAGACCTTATTACTGAGTTAGTTCAATTAAAAAAATATCCAGTTGGATAGAATGGACAAAAACTACATTCCTTGCTATGGATGGCACGACAGATTGATGGAAATATACATATCCTATCTGTACCCTGACACGCTTCTCTGTGGCACATTATGTTGCATAGATGAAAAATGAGGAACATGATCTGAATATTTAATTCACATTGAATAATAATCTGAAAATTAATCCATTTAAATTAGATACAAATGGATTCATTTCTTTTTTCTTAACGAACAACCTCTTCGCAAAAGGTAATCTTTCACAGGTGACAGCGTTTGCCGTCCGCTAGTATGTCAAGTGTTCCCATCGCTTTCTGCAGATTGTGCGGTACACAAAAAAAACGCACATAAAAACAATCTCTAAAGCTGATTTTTATATCCTGTCAAAATTGTTGCTCGATGGGTGCAGAATATTTTGAGTTTTTGAAACGTACACAAACCACATAATATATATAATATTCGAATTTGATATAAAATAATCGAATTTGGATCGACAAAAACATCAACAAACATCAAATAGGTTTTCTTCGATCTTTACGCGTTACTGAAAACAGCATTGATGATTTTTCTATTGCTCGTAATCCGCGTAATAGGTTAGATTGTTGTAATGCAACGAAAATTAGTCATCTTAATATGATTTATTTCCTGACCTATTTGTAGTGTGAAAATTGTTCAAATGATTCAACACATTGTTATTTAACGGTACAAATAAGGTTGACATAGAAATAAAGGTAATGAAACATAAAGTGAAAAAAAAAACAAAGTTGAACTTCATCTTTCGACTGAAAATCGACCGGGAATAAACAGCTCCATGGTGACAATCGAAAGTGTTTTGTTTTATTAAGTCTAACTCTCAAAAGTCGAAATGTTTCCTTGATAGATGAAAGTGAGATGTAGCAATTCACATAAGAAACAATACTAGGGTGATATTTTCACGAGCATGCTTAATGATAATCTTGCGATAACACGGATTCGCGTACACACCCGGTGCATTTGAATATATATGTTTATAAATTTAAAAAAAGGGTACGGGGCAATACTGAAAGCCCGCGTCAGACAGAAACAAAATTAGTGTACGTGAGAGGAAGCGGGCCATCATATTCGTACGATCGTATGCACGCTCTTGTGGGGCTTTCCAAGTGGTGGATTCCAAAGCTCAAAAATAGCCGAACGGCGAGTATTTTTAAATTCAAAAACATCTGCCCCTGCTACCTCTTTTTATACAACAACCGCAAGCTTACTGAGTATGCATAGATGACATATATAGTTCATGTGCCTCATCGTCTAGTGATGCAATTTCGTCGTCTTCGTTGTCGAGGATGGAACTCGCGTCGGTTGGCACGTCTCCATTGCTCACCATCGCGACATTCCGTTTATTCCAGACGGGAAGCAAATATAACAATGTTATTGTTAGGTTCTATAAATAGTTAACTGCATTGAAATTATTGTGTATAATTGCTAGACATATTTTTCTACCTAGCAATAATTGTGTTCAATTTACAAATTATTTTTTAGCAATATACCTGTATAAAACTATGGTTTTAAATTTGTTTGATTGCTTTCATCTTAACATGACCGAAAATACCGATATTTTTAATTTTCTAATATAAATTGAAAATACACGTTTTTCGTGGATAATATTTATTGATACGAGAAACGAAAACTGGTGATATTTAGGAGCTCGTTTTACAGTTTCCAGAGTAATCCTTTCGCCAATTGTTAATATGCAAAATCTAAGATAGACATCAAAATACAAGTATTGGAGATACTTATATTTTGAAATTGGCATATATTTGAATTATTTAAATGCAATTATTATATCTATAGTAAAAACTACATTTTTCAATTCATCACTTCTTTGATTATACGGATCTTACATTACTACGTAGGAAGGAACGATCCGGGAAGTGCATCGAGTTACGAGTTAGAACTCCGCGTGATTGTAGTGTGGGAAGGTACCAATCAAACCACTGAGGATTAGATGCCACGCCGGGGCCATTTTGGATAAATCGGCTGTTGAAATTTATTACGCTTTTTACAGCTCCTACGGTTCGAGTGATGAAACCACAGAGTAATTAGTCTGTTGTACGTACGACTACCTAAGCAGTCGAGCGTTCAGCAAACACGACTCATCCAGATGGCCGGTGTTGAAATTTCGTCTACTTTTTAAAAATATAAAATATAAGCTATGTGAAATCCGTGTACTGTTTGTTGTTATTTACTAATACAGAAGCAATTATTTGACAACTGATTTTTAAACATTTGCCACTTCCAGAATCGTCCATATCTACTGGAACGCGATAAAGAAATCATGTTGAAGAAGGATATGATAAAAGTTCATTGGCTCGTTCACGACTAATAAGTTTCAGTATATAAAAAAAAACATTATAATTTACGTAAACGACGCATCACTATTGTTCAAAATTTTTTGTTCGTTTGCATACAATATATAGTGTGAAGTAATAAGAAATACATTACTTTCTTGAATCAACCAATCACAAAACTGCCGTAAAAGTTTGTTTAGTACGAACTCTCATATTTCTGTCATAAGACGACAATTTCAATTTTATTACAAGTATGCCTGTCATGCTATGAACCCGGACCCAACGGAAGAATGATTTTTCATTGTTAACCCATTAGTTTTACGGTAGAAACTGAGTGAAAAAAGATGTGGCTGTGACGAAAGTGAATTAGCGTTTATTCAATGTTGGTGGTGCGCACTCTTTAAACTTTTCGATTGTTTTTGCAACAAATATCTCTTTAAGAAGTAAACGCGTAAATCATGAAAACGATAAACATTTCTTGAGCATTGCTTTGTAAATTGCTTGTAAATTCCCTGGTACTTTATTTAAAAACTTCCTGCACGTTGCTCTATTAAAAAATTAACCCTCAGGTTTTAGGAGGAACGTCCTCTCGATCTTATGGATATATATATTTATATATATATCTCCTACATGAAAAATGAGAGGAAAGAATTCTATGGTGATACCATGGTGAAAAAATATGCCATATAGATTAAAAAATGAAAAAAATTAAAGAAAAACGAAATAAGATCGAAGAACCAAATGCCCTGTGCCAACCTCAATGTACTACACTCCCAACAATTCTACATGTCTGACTTTAATTGTATTCGGGTTTGTTTTGGCCAACACGGCGTTTGAGTTTGTTTCGCCTTACACACACTAAAGTGCGTAAGTAGATCATATGGAAACTAATGTAGTTTAGAAAAATATACTAACTGGAGTATTATCCCATTTTTTCGAAATATACTGGTCCAAGACAAAACTTGTATAGAAGCTATAAAAAATCGATCTTTTAACAGGCTACAATTTTTCTCGAAAGCCTTGTTTGTCTAAGATTAACATTTATTAAAATAAAATAGAAAAACTTAGAAAAAAACGCTTTTTGATCGTCGTGACCTTCAAAATGAAATTTGCGAGTCTTTTGATAGTCATATCAGTAATCAGCGCGTCAAAATCCGAAGTATTGGAAATTGCGAATGGATCCGTGGTATGTCGCTTTTCAGAACTTTATCAATACAGTCGAACCGCGTATAACTACATCACTTAACCCTCAAACGTCTAACGATTCTTAGCCTATGCAGTCCATAGGGACGGCGTGTGGCTAAGCGCTGACGATCGCTGTGAACGAAATGTGTCCTTAGTCCACACCAATTGTTTTTGTCAGACGCATATATGCGTCTTTAGAGCTTAAAAGATAAAAATGACAGATTTGATATCGCTCGATATGAGGACGAAATCTTGAAGTCGTTACAATTTTCACTGTAAATATACAGCTTACAGCGAATATCGGATATAAAAGCGATTCTGCGTGGGCCTTCCAATGACGTTTAACCGGTTTCAACTGTATCTATTTCATACCTGTCTTGTTAGCTGCTTGTTAGCTGCTTCCTAGCATTTATGCTATTCAAATACGTTGTTAATTCTCTATTTTGATTTTTTTTCGGTTTGGAGCCAAGCACGTAATAATCCGCGATTTACAACTGAATAATCCACGCTTGAATGGAAATGGATTAATAAACTTCAAAACGCTATTAAAATTTAGAAATCTATTAATGCTTAGGTCTACTCAGGTATTTTGAATCGATACGTCCAACGTTTATCAAAACACTCGCGCGCGCACATACATGCACATGCGCGTAAATTTTTCTTGTCGTTTCGCGTCGATACGTGGTTGGAAAACCCCCAATCGAGTCTGGGAAAAACCCGCTCAAATCTGAAAAATAACGCGATAAAGAGAAGAGCCGGTAAATAGAAAGATAAATGAAAAACAGAATATTTCGGCATCAGCACTAATTATCATTTTTCTTTACATGTGATAAACCGTAACATAAAATCGTGTTTATTAAACTAAGCTAAAGAAATTAAACCAAACTTTCATGAAAAATGTCGTACAACAATATTGCATTTCTACTTGCTGTGTGTACAGAATAAACGAATTATAGTCGATTCTTGACGTATTTGGGCTATTGACAGGTTTACTGCTTAAAGTTCGTAAAAACATCTGCATTTTTTCAATCAATATATTATTACATTATTCGTAAAGAAATTCGGAGAAAATTCTGGATGGCTAGTAATGTGTTCAGTGATTAATATGGAAAGTATTCGCAGGTTACTACTTCCATTGTATTTTTATTATCTGTACTTTAAAATTCCCGTCGATAAACTTTAAACTTCGATGGACCACTATTTTCAATCAAAATAAAAAATATACATTTTTTCGATTGGTTTAATTTACATTATACATCTTATAAATCGATGTTTCTGAGCCATTCACAAAATTTCAAGTGAAAAGACGCGAAAACTCTGCAACTTTTCCACGAATATTGAATATTTTCCGTACTGGATTATTCTGGTTATTCTGGTCTTACTGGTTAACCGAGAAAACATTCACCCGTTATTACATCGTCTATATTTGTTTGTTCATTTCTACTTTTGAATTTCCGTTAGAAAAACTTAAAAACTCGATAAAATTTTATTTTCCATTCAAATTGTAACTAAATGAAGGCACTGATTGATTCAATTTACATTTATCACTCTGAAGGTATTATTAGCGAAATACAATGAGGATGAGACTATAACGTCTGTAATTGTAATTATATTGTGAAACTCGGAATTTGAAAGTTCTCGCGAGTTCTAGGTGACACAGTTGGATGTGTAAGTACGGGAAAATCCCACGGTACAGCCGTACACGATTTGACATTGCGTCCATATACAGTAGTATGATACATTGATAAAACGTAGAATTTTATTCATACTGATTCTCATAGTTGTGCGATATATGCGTATCGTTTTTTCCACCCTCGAAAACGTGAACTTTGTTTGCGCCGCTAACTTTGTGCAATTTTATAAACTGTCTAAGGCTTTCGTTGAATCAAAGTTACAACGCCTACACTACATTAAACAAAAATAAACAAAAACTACTACATTAAACAAAAATAATGTATTTTTTCAATATTTTGAAGGGATACTTTTCTTTAATCCCCATAATCTTCTTGCGGTCCAATTTTGATGATAATATTCGGTTATAATACTTGATGACAAAGCTTTGATACAATTTTTTTTGTATAAAAAAAAATTTTTTTATTAGTTGTTCCACCCCATACACCCTTTTGGATTTTTACGGCCTTTCTCCCCTCTGTTCCTTCCTGTTTCCTCCCACCTTGTTTCCTTCTGGCACGGGCATAGGGAAACTGCGGAAAACCTATGCCAGTACAACCGGTCCCAAGTTCATCTCCCGGTCGCAGACCGAGTGTTTCATCGAAAAATTTCAACGAATCAGCCTACAATTTTTTTATGTTCGTGAGATATGTACGTGAGACACGAAATCTTCGGAACATTGAAAAGGTATCGGATGAATAAATAACAGCGATATTAAAAAGGATGATAAACCTCTGTTAATATTTTAACAATATCTGAACGGAATACTGCATGCACGTGTGTGAGCGTGAGATCATATATATATATATATATATATATATATATATATATATATATATATATATATATA
>JAPYZI010003532.1:0-18087 GCA_030523105.1 Ophioninae sp. A BG-2022a | reverse complement strand
TTTTTTTTTTTTCGATACTCGAACGAGCGAACTCGCGAATCCGGACTCGAGGATTCGTCGAGTCGGTGCTCGTTCGCCGTAACCGTATCGCCGAGCGTGATCTCGGGTAGGTCGGAGACTCACCGTCCAACGGTACGATTCTCGCGCGAACGAAAAAACGCGTTTCGGACGGGAGACGATCGATCGTTCGACCCGAGCGACGCGATCCTTCCCTCCGAACTCGCGACGTTCGTAACTCTCGTTTCTTCGACGCGTATCTTTCGAGGCGACGCGCGGACGTCGTTCCCGATCGACGCAACGATGAAACGCAAAAACGACCCGACCCGTCACCCCCGTGCGTCGATCGGAATATCAAACGCGGAACGACTCGCCGCTCGTTCAAAGATGAGCGAACTTCCGGTCGCCGCGTTCGCCGGTTCGCCGGACGAGAGTCTCGAGGGGAGGAAGCGCGGCTATGAATAAACCATAGCGACCGTTGTCCGACCTCGACGAACTTTGATCCTCGCTCGCGTTTTCCTCCCGCGAAACGCGACGCGCGATCGAATCGTCGCGCGGCGCGCTCGCTCTCTCTCTCTCTCTCACCCGCGCGCGCGATCGTCGCGATTCGATCGCTCGTCGGCGCGTCCCGTCGCGTTGTCGCACTTTTCGTATTTTTTCTTCGATCGTGAACTTTCCTCTCGACTTTATTCGACAAACGCGGGCGAACGAACGCCTCGACCGAGGTACGAGCGAGCGTCGTCGGTTCGCGGGGATTCTCCGGATTTCTCGGATCGAACGAGAAGTAAGGAAAAAGAGGCACGGGGCGACTCGGGAGAGAGCGGTCGCTCAGCCGGTCCGGTCGAGCGCCGCCGGGCCGTCGAAAGCCCCGAGATCCTTGGCTCCCTCGGAGAACGTTTTCTTGCGAAGCGCGCGGCCGCGTATGTTCAACATCGTTCTCGCGACCAGCCAAATCGCGCCTCTCTCGCAAACGCAGCGCAACGCGTCGACGAAACCGAGGATCAACAGATGCGGAGGATAGCCCGTCGTGGCGGACTCGACGCCGATCGTCCGGAGCGAGGCCTCGACGAATCTCTCGGGCGTCGGTGCCATCCAGGTCGGTTTTCTGTCGATCGAGCGAACGTTTCGTGACGAGTACGAAAGGGGGATCCGATCCGCGGAGGCGCGGATCGACGGAGAGAGGCCGACGAGGGAGAGATCGGTGCTTACTTGATTTTGGACATTTTGGTCGCGACCGGACCCGGAAGCAGGCACTGAACGGTGACGCCGCGCGGCGCGGCTTCGGCGGCGAGGTCGGCGCTCAATTTCGCGACGTAGGCTTTGCTGGCCGCGTAGACCGAGAGGTAGGGACTCGGCATGGCGCCCGACATCGAGCTCACGTTCACGACGATCCCCTTTCCTCGCTCCGTCATACCGGGGAGTACGGCGCGCGCCACGCCCGTCACGGCCGCCACGTTCAACCGAAGTATCCTCGCGATCGTTTCTTCCGTCACGTGGGTGAAGAGCTCCGGGTGATCGTAGCTCGAGCCGGCGTTGTTCACCAGTATCCCGATCTTTCGGGCAATTTCGAGGAGGCGCGTCGTTCAACGTTCGATTCGAGGGGAAGCGAGTCGAGAAGGAACGCCGGAAAAACGGCTCGGACGACTCACCTCGAGTTCCTCGATGACTTTGGCTATTTTGGCGTAAACGGGTTGACCCTCGGTGAGATCGGCCTCGATCGTTCGAGCGTCGACCCCGTAGCTCCGCTTTATCTCAGCCGCGACGGTTTCCAATTTTTGCCGGGACCTCGAGACGAGAACGACGTCCAAGCCGCGCGCGGCCAACGCGCGGGCGAAAGCTTTCCCCAGGCCGTCCGTGCAACCGGTCACGATCGCCCATCTTCCCTGGCTCGCGACGTCTATTCCCAAGCCCAGCGACGGCGCGATTATCTTCCTCCACGCCAGTAGGCTCGCTCGTATCGCTATTCTGAGGCCGATCGCCGCGATCACCACCAGGGACAACTTGTCCCAGCACGAGAGACCCATTCTGAAAGGAAGAATCGGAGCGGTCGTTAACGGCTCGTCGAGCGCGCCCGGTCGATCGATCGAAACGTTTCGTCGGACCGTCGAGTCTCGACCGTTTCGCGCGACTGAACGTCCGCGGGAGCGCGGTCGCGCGACGAGCCGCCCCCCGCGTTCGAGCCGCGCGCTCGCCCGAACCGAATATTCGACGATAGCGTTATCGACGAGTCATCGCGAGGCGTCGTCACCGACCGTCGTCGCGCGACCCGTTCGACTCGCTCTCGGTCGGCGTCGGAGCCGCGACGCGCGCTCCTCGCGACGAGAAGAGTCCACCGTGCGCCCTTGAAGAGCCGACCGCTGGCGAATTTCGGTTCGTAGGTGTAAAACGCGCGTCGATTCCGACGAGCACCGAACGCCCGGCGCCGTTTCTCGGAAACGCGAGTCGCGCGAAGCGAAAAAGACGGCGGTATCGCTTCCCGATTTCTCAGAGTCGACGATACGCCAAGAGCGGACGGCCGAGTCGCGCCTCGTACGCGAAAGGTAACCCGCGCGCGCGCGCGCGCGCCGATAGAATTTCTTCGGGGCGGCGAGCGACCGGCGGTCGTTCCTTTCGATTCCTCGAGTCGGGAAAGTCGAGCGTTGCAATTTTCACCGGAAAAGTCGGGTCGCGCCGCGACGCGCCGCCGCGACGAAAAAAAAATACATACGCACGCGCGCGCGCGCGCGCGCGTACATTCGGGTCGCGTCCGGCGCGGATCGAATCTCGCGCGCGTCGTACGACGGACGCGACCGATTCGCGGCGCATCGGCGATCCTCGACTCCGGGAGAATCGCCGATGCGCCGCGGATTTTTCCGACGAGGGACGGACGGACGGCGGGTTTGCGAAACACTCGCGGAGCCGCGATACGTTGCGATCGTTCGGACGTTTCGGGCTGGCTCCGCGCCTCCTCCGTTCCTTCCCGGACGCGTTTCTCGAAAAAGATTCGCGCGCAGGAGCGAGGAACGTTCCGACTCTTACCTGTCTCGTCGATGCCCGCTCACCGGGCGCCGATGAACGCCGAGAAAGCCAAACGGAGAGGAACGAGCGGGGTCGTCCGCGCGTCGTCTCGCTTCGCGGTTCGCTCCGGTCGCGACTCCTTCTCGCGGAGCCGACACCCACGCGGCCCTCTTTTTCCTCGTTGGCCGCGCGCGTCGTTCGAACCGACTGTTCTTTCACGATTCGGCGAGACGCGGTTTTTTCAGGTTTTTTTTTTCTTTTCCGGTGAATCGTTTATTCTCGGCGAACGTTCCTCTCGTCGGTCACCGACGGAAGAGCTCTTTTGACCCGGCACTGCCCTTTGGACGAGAAACGCGCGAACCGGGAAAAGAACGAGACGCGGGTGGGCGGGCGAGGGGGCGCGCAACGACGGAAGCGGGCGCGCGCGGTCGATTCCTCGGCGCCTCGCGGTGCGCGTCGACGACCCCCGGACGACGAGGAAGGCCCGCGATGCGCGCGCGCAATGTCAGGGTTACGCGAGCACGCGTACGATCGCCTCTCTCCCTACCACCGTTGCGTCTCGAGAAGGAGGAGAAACGAACGGTTGGATCGGGGAGAGGAGCCTCTCTCTCCGACGCGCCTCGCGCCCGCGCTCGTCCCCTCTCCGCTCGCTCGGCACGCGGGAAACCTTCGAAACGGGGTCGCGCGCGGTTCTCCCGCGACGTCGAGATTCTTCCACGGATACCGGAAGAGTCGGGATATTCTCCGCGGCGAGCGAAACCCGGTTCGAACGCTCGGCGACGCTTCGCGCGACTCCCGACGCGCGAGCCCTCCGACGAGAGGGGCCGCCAACGTTCGACCAACGGGATCGAAAAAATGGAACGCGTTCTCCGCCGTGGTTCGATCCGGGGGACGAGGCGTCTCGAACGCGGAATTCGACGTCGTCGGCGGTCGCTTTCTCCGCGAGGCGAGGGAGAACGCGCCGTTCCGCCGTACGCTCCGCGAACGACGGAGAGACGCGGAGAGGGGTCGCGATTCGTCGGTCGCTCGTCGATGGAAAGTTCTCGATCGACGCTCGTGCGGGATTAACGGTGGTTCTTGCGCTCGGAGAGCCCCGCGGCGCTTTTTCCGAACGAGTCCGGTTTTTCGGGGACGCGCGTCCCGCGGCACAATTTTGCGGATAGGAACGAGCGGGGGGGAGCCGTCGCTCGGAGAGAACGGTGGCTCTCGACGAATCCCCCCGACACAATTTTGGCGATTCCGGGGTATCCACGGGCGCGCGCGCGCGCGACGACGCGATCACGCTCGGTCGAGGTCGCCCCCGAGTTCGATCGTTTCGACTTCCCTCTCGTCGCCGTACTCGTCCTCGGTCGAGTCGCGCGGAACGGTCCTCGCTCCCGTCGTCGGAAGGAGCCGTCGATCGCGCGAAGCGGCGAGACTCCGACGGGCCCGACGGCGAGTCTCGAGGTAGAAGCGTCGCCATCCGAGGGCGTCGCTGTCGACGCTCGCGGTCCAATCGGCCCATCGACCCTTGGTGACTCGGCGCTGCGAGCCGATGTCCTCGGCTTCTCCGATCGTCTTCCGTATCCACTCGGACCAGTCCCGAGCGGTGTCGGCGACGAGATCGATCCATCGGCTCCGCTCTCCGATTCGGTCGGACTCGACGGTGGCGGGAGATCGATCGAGAAACCGGTTCTCGGACTCGACGAGCGCGCCTCTCAGCCGTACGGCTATTTTACCGGATATCGCGTCGATGGCGTTCCTGGTCGGCTCGGAGACGGGACCCGGCCGATCCTCGCGCGCGACGCTGCACAACTTTTCGAAAACGGCTCGACGAAGACGACTCGTCGTCGGATCGTCGCCCTCGTTCTCCCCGTTTCTCTCGACGGCGTCGCGGATCGCGCGGAATATCCCCTCGAGGGTAACGAACGGAGCGTCGCCGCTCTCCCTCTCCCCGGGCGGACGCTTCCGCGGTAGAGGCGGGGGGCCCTCGCCTCGCGTCGATCCCGATTCCCCGATCGTTTTCACCGTTTTCACCGTTTTCACCGTTTTCACCGTTTTCACCGTTTCCCGCGTACGATCGATCGGCGATCTCGTCTCGGCGATTCTTCCTCCTCGCTCCTCCTCGATCTCGGCGAGCTTCTCCTTCGCCCGCTTTGCCTCGTAACCGGTTTTCTCTCTTTTCTCGGTTTCGTCGATCGTCGCGGTCTCTCGCCGCTGAATCGCGCCTCGCGCCTCCTCGCTTCCCTCGGGATCGATCGCCCCGCCGAACGACGCCTCCCCTCTCGGTACCGACGACGACGACGACGACGACTTCGCTCCTCCTTCCGGTGTCCGCGGAGCGGCGTCCGCTTTTTCCGCGTCCGCCTCTCTCGGCTCTTCCTTCTCGGAGTCCGTTTTTTCGAGTTTCCGGGCGACCGTCGACTCGGCGGTGGTCGAGTCGAGGGTCGCTTCCTCGGGCTCGGGTGAAACGGCCGCCGCCGCCGCGTCCTCGTCTGCGCGAGAATGGCCAAAATTTCGGGAAAACTCGCCAAACTCGACACCGCCGTTTTCCGAATTTCGAGCGTATTCGAAAAAATCCTCGCCGACCGACGTCGCGCGAGCGTCTCGTTCGTACCTTTTTTCGGCGTTTCTCCGTTCGTTCCTTTCGCGAGGGGTTCCGCGTCGGAGGATTCCTTCGCGTCTCCCGCGTCACCGCGGACTCTCTCGCCGTTCCTCCTCGACGATTCCTCGTTCCTTCGATCGTCCGTCCTCGCTCGCGACGTTTCTTCCGCCTCTCGACGCTCCGATTCGCCGGAATCGCGTTTCTCCGGATATCCGCCGTCGCTCGTCGTTTTCTTCCCTTCCTCCCGCCGATCTCCCTCGCCGATTTTCTCCGATTTTTCAGTTTTCTCCCTCGTCGGTCGGTCGTCCCGAATCGACTCCTCGCGTTCCGGCTCCTTCGTCGGAGTTTTTTTTTCATCCGTTTCCCGGGACGTACCCGTCGTCGCGTCGTTCAATTTTTCGTCCCCGTCGTCGCGCTCGTCGGGCGTTGCGTTTTTCGTAAGTTTTCCCCTCCCGCCGCCTCCGGCGTCGTCGTCGTCGTCCTTCTCCTCGGCTTCCCCCGAGTCTCCCCCTCTCTCCTCGCCGTTGTCCTTTTTCTCGTCGTCGTCGTTGTCGCGGTCGTCGCCGGCGCCGTCGTCGTCGGGGCCGTCCGTTCTCGGACGACCGTCCTCGGCGCGAGGTTCGACGTCCCGTTTCCGAGAATCGTCCTCGTCGTCGTCGTCGTCGTCGTCGTCGTCGCTCGTCCCCTCGGTCTCCTCCTCCGTCTCGGCTAGTCTCGTTTCGCGTTCTTCCTCGAGTTCGGTCTTTCGGGTTTCCGCGACTTGGAACAAAACTCCGGATATCCACGAGCCGACCAACTCCGCGAGGAATCTAGTTTGCTGGGACGTTCGGTCACCGTCGCGGGTGGGTTCGTCGTCCTCGAGGAGGAGCGTTCTCAAGCGTCTCGACGCGACTTCGGTGATGTCCTCGAACTCGTTCCTCGGTACGGGACACTTCCAATCGAGGATGCTTCGCACGAAACTCTCGGCCATCGAGTATTGACGAAGGGTCGCGTCCTTGTCGAGCGCCGAGGCGCTCCCGGAACCGCGAGCGTTCCTCGACCCGTCGTCCGTACGTTTTGACCGCTTCTTCCCGCTCCTCGGACTCTTCTTTCTCGAGCGACGTTCCTCGTCTCGACGAATGTTCTCGGCTTGCCTGCGTTTTCCCGATCGAATTTCTTTTACCAAAATATTTTAACGAATCGGTTATTCGTGGATCACCGCCGAGAAGATCGGCGGACTTTTCTACCGTAAAGATCGAGCCGAAGGTTGCGAGCCTCGACACTATCGTTTATCTTTGCGCGTTTCGTTTGAGAAAAGCGTGGAAATTTTGAGAGGGGCGGATACGAGAGCGCGCGACGGATGATCGTTGGTTCGCGGTGAACGGGGTTCACCGAGGGCCAGCGATCGAAACGAACCGACCGTCCGCTCGAGCGAGCGTCCTCCCGCGAGCCGTCGCTCGGTAAGCCGAGGACGCGGAAAAGCCGATCGATCGGCGGAGGGTCGGTAACGAGCGAATCCGTCGAGCGTTCGACGACGGGAGGTAACGCGGGACGATAAATTACTCCGGGGTCAGGCAAGTTCCGCGCTCGAGGTTCCGTACGAGCTTGTCGACGAGTTCGATCGGTAAGACATCGGCGCGACTCCGGAGAGTCTCGATCAGCCGGTGCTCGGGAGGTCGAGCGAGCTCGGTCGTCCGAGCCGAGACCGGGCGCAGTCTCCTCGCGACCAATTTTTGGAGACAGGCGGGGGGGCACTTCCGGCTGCTAGGAGGGGAACGTTCTTAACGAGACCCGGCGTGGAACGCGGCTGGTTTCGAGGGTGTACGCGAGGGACGAGCGCGCCGACCGTACCTGGGCGTCGCGAGAACGTCGATCCGTTCCTGTTTCGTCGCGCAGTGACGGGGGATCGTTTTTGTTCTCGGCGAAGCGCGTTTCTTCTCGCGAACGAGGACCGTTGCGGTTTTCGGTGCCGAGGAGAATTCGGCTTCTCTCGCGCGACAGCGTTCGCCCTCGGATCTTTCCTGGAGAATTCGACGCGTAACCGAGTCGCGCGACGCTTCTCTCCGCCCCGGTTCGTTCGCGCGCGACCGGCCGTCGATCTCGAAACGACCGTTCGAACGCCGATTTTCGGTTCCCCGAAAGTTCAAACGTTTTCTCGTTCGCGCCGAGTACCGGGGGACTCGCGGCAAACATTAAATTTCCGGTCGTTTCGACGCGACACCGGCTCGACGGGATCGACGCGCGAACGTTCCCACCGAACCAGCGACCCTTCGAACCGCGCGCGTTTCTACCTTCGTTTCGCTTCTCGGGCGATCCCTCTCGCAGCGATGACGCCGTCTCGTCGGACTCGGCCGCGGTTCGATCGGCCTTCCGGAGTACTCGTCGATTTCGGCCTTTTTTATTTCCTCCGCGACCGGAGTCGCCGTCCGCGCGTCCTCGGGTTCGTCCTCGTTGTCCCGCATACTCGCGCGAACCCGCTTTCCCCGAAAGTTTCGACGTTTGGGTTTTAATTTTGGGCCCGAAAGGAAATTTTGCCGCGACGCGACTCCGGGTCGCGACGCGGTTCGCGACGCGGTTCGCGACGGCTCTCGCGTCAAAAAAAGTGCCGGCGGTGACGCTCGAGGTCCGAAGTTCGCTCCGGAGATTCGACCAATTTTCGCGTTCCTTTTAACATCGATCGGTATTATCGCGCGCCGTCCCGTCGTTTCGTTTCGAAGCGGCGCTGACTCTTCCCGCGTTTCGAGTCAAAGACGAACGAAGAAGCGACGAGCGAGCCGAGAGACGGACGGGGAGAAAACGACCTTTCCGCTGGGAGACGCGAGATCGCGGTCGGTAAGCGTTCGAGAGGTTCGAGCGTTTCGAGGGAGCGCCGCTACGGCGCGCCGCGCCGAAGCGTTCGGCGGGCGCGGGGGCGCGAGGCGGGGAACGCGTTCGCCGCGCGTATCGATCGATCGTTCCGGGAGCAGTCGCCGCGCGCTCGTTTCTCGGGGATCGCGACGCGCGGTCGCGCGCCAGCCCCGACGATTCCTCTCCGCGAAGAGTAGCCCCGACGACGATAGCGCGCGTGTCCCGGTTTCGTCGTTTCCTCGTCGCCCTCGCGTCCTCGGCCCGCGCGCCGCGCTCCCTTCGGGGCGAACGAGGGACGGCGCGTGAATCGGGCCAGCGCCGTTCGCACGGGACGACCGTGTCTCGAGACTCGTGAGAGCCGACGAACGGAGAACCTCGCGCGTCGCGATCGGGAACGGGGCGGACGCGATCGCCGCGCGGATGCTCCCGGATACGCGCGAAACGCGTCGTTGACGCGTTCGACGCGACGTCGCGGCGAACGGGATGGCGGGCCGGGGGGGGAGAGCGCCCGGAAAACACGAGGGCGTGGAACGCGGAACGAGCGCGACCGTGACCGAGACGAGGAGAGGAACGCGCCTCCTGGTTCGAGAGAGCGAAGGGCTATGACGAGATAACGAACCAAGAATGAGATACAGCGGGAGCGGTATCATCGGTTGTGCAGTCCTCGCGCTTACTCTGCGTCTCAACGGTGAGTGGACGACGAGCGTCCTCGCTTTCCCCGCGTTCCTCCCGTTTCCGCCTGTTCGAGCTCTCCTTTAACGCCGGAACTCGAACCTTCGGCGATGCTCCTGTTTTTTCTCGGCTCGAGCGAACCCTCCTTTTCCGAAGAATCGTACCGCGCGGACGCGCGCTCTCCTTCGAACAAATTTCACGCTCTCCGAGCGAGAAGTACCCACCCGAATGCTACGGCACGGCCAACGGTTGACCGAGCGTTGTTGTTCCTCGAACCATCCCCCCCTCCGCGGGTTGGTTCGAAAAACGGAGGCTCCGCCGTTGCACCGTTGCACGGTTGACGCGCGCGCGCCAGTTCGCGTTCGCTCGAAAGGCCGAGCGAAACCACCGATCGTACGCCCGAGGGTCGAACGGCTCGTTCGCGGATTTCTAGTATCTTCCGAAATGGCGTTCGGAAACAAGGGAGGGAAGACTTCTCCTCCCTTGGCGGCCTCCGTCTCGTCGTTCCCTCGCAACGGCGATAGGTTCAACGGTCCGCCGTCCGTACAATTTTGAGGAAACTTTCGAGCCGCGTGCACGCGCGTCCACGCGCGCTCGCGCGCGTCCACGCGCGTCCACGCGCGTCCACGAACGAGGAAAAAAGTAACGAACGCGTCAGCGTGGAAACAAAAAGGCGCGCGTACCTCCCGGGATCGATCGAGAGGAGGCCTGGTTTTTCTCCGTTCGAAGTGGGTCGTTCCGATACAACGGCCGATGTTCCAGTCTTTTCGCGGTGAAAAAAAAAAAAAAACCCCCCACGGTTCTTTTACAGAACGGGTCGAAGGAGCGTGCAAGGATTTCCAAGGTCAAACGTACGGGACCGGAGTTTATTACGTGCCAGGACCGGAGCCGTGCACGCTGTGCGTTTGCGATCACGGCAACCCGAAATGGTGCAAAGCCGTAATTTGCCAATTGCCAGAGGTACGGTACGCGCAGGGGCTCACCGATGATTCGACCCGTTCCTTCGAAGGTGTTGCTCCAGAGGTCGCGCGGTGATTCGGTACTCCCGACGCGTCCTCCGTTTTGTTCGTTCGTTCGTTGTTCGTCTTTCGATTCGTTTCTCGTTTGTCGCGTTCTCGACTCTTCTTCGACCGGGGCTCGTTCATTGGTAATCGCGATCGTCGATCGCTGACGATTAAACTCGGTCGCGCGGTCCTCGACTCCCGATCGACGGGACTCGACGCGATCTCCGGAACGATCCTCTCGAAGGAACGAAGGAACGGACTCGCGCGTCTCCTCGTCCCGGAATCGCCCCGGAATCGCCCCGGAATCGCCCCGGAATCGCCCCGGGAAACCCGCGAAACCGAGGAGGAGCGCGAACGCGTTCCGGGTCGAACGAGAGGCAGAGGCCGCTCTCCGCCCCACCCCGAACGAAAAAGGAAAAAAAGCGCGTTCCTCTTTAATCAGAAATCTATGCAGAAACAAGGTTGCAAGTCGTTCCGATTCGGAACCGCGTGCTGCGAGTTCATCTGCCTCGACGACAATCTCTCGTCCGTGACGAACGACAAGACGGAAGTGAACGGCGGTAATTCCACCGATCCCACCGGCAATTACGATTTGGGTCTGAGACTGGTCGCCAGCTGCGTCACCGCCGTTCTATCGTTGAGCCTTCTCTTCTTCCTCGTGCATCGCTTGCGACAACGGAAGATAAGAGGTACGCGCACCGTTCCAAACAAACGGAAAGAGACGCGGTCGAGCGTCGCCGGCCGTTCGACGGAGGAGCGACCCCGATCGACCCGTCGATCGGGAAGAAAAAAATAAAACGAAAGGGTTTTTCGCAGCGGGAAGACAGAATCGGCAATTGGGAGAGGACCAGCGAAGCCTGGGTAGCATCGGTTACCCGGAGAGGGGCGGGCTGACCCACGGCGTTGAATCGGACGAGACGGCTCGCGGCGGTGGTTACCCGCTGTGGAAGCCACCGAGCAATTATTTTCCGCGCGGGGAGGCCCCGCCGCCGTACGAGGAGGCCGTCGCGGCTGCCCGCGCGGAGCAAGCCTCGCTGACGCTCGTTTCGCACCCGCTGACGCCCCTCGACTCGCCCGATCGGTATTTGAGCGCGCGCAACGGTCACTCCGGTCTGGCGCTGCTGAACTCGGGACAGTCGAGTCTACCGGCGTGCTCGCCGACCCTCGGCCACGCCGCGGTATCCGGTGCCTCGCCCTCGATATCCTCCTCCGGCGGACCGCTCGGCTCCTCCGATCCGCCGCGCGGCTTCGAGCGTCGCTCGAGTCCCGGCGAGACGACCGGGTTCGCCGCGGGTCCTGCCTCGAGCACCTACGAAAACTTGCCGAATCCGATCGGCGCGACGCCCCATCACGGATGCGTCGCCGCTGCCCGTCGTCATCGTCATCAGCAGCAGCAGCAGCAGCAGCAGCAGCAGCAGCAGCGGCAGGAGGAACTCCAACGGGAAAACGGTAGCTCGCGAGCGGCCTTTTCCCAATCCAAGACTCATCGGGCAACGCTGCCGAGACGGGCGACCGCGTTCACCATTTCCGCGACTCTGCCGAGCTCGAGCGTCGTCGCCCATCGGACGATACCGCGGACACTCGCGACCGGTGGAAACGCGAGATCGCGACGGGACTCGACGGGCGAGGATCAGCGGCGGCTCGCGGGAGCGTTGTTCGGCGGCGCCCCACCGAGAAACCTCTCGCCCGGGAGATCACCGAGATCGGCTCCCCCCGTCGTCGCACCGACCGGCGGCTGCGCCGGCGATCGAGGCGCCTTCGGGTCCGACGCTTTCTACGAGGACGCGGTTCGCGGCCCGCCGTCGGCCCCGCCGCGACTCGAGAGCCAACCGTCCGCCGATCCTCCGATCGCTCCGTTCGCCCGTTTCGACGTTGGTCGCGAGGTGAGCCGCTTCCCCCTTTTCCCGTACGATTGTCCTCGGCGTTTCCCGCTCGATTCGTCCCTCGGTCTCTAAAGGTCGGTCCGATTCGACAGCCTCCGATGATAACGAGCGCCGAGAGCAATCGGGACGGAAGTTTCGACTCGGCGACGTGCGCGTGCAGCGTGCAGGTCCTACCGACGATGCACGACGACGCCGACGATTACAGGAGCGAATGCGAGAATTGCAAGAGCGCGACGGGTTCCCGTTATTACTTGGACAACGAGGACGAGCTCGCCGCCTCGCCGCGCGAAACGATGACGCTCCATCGAAGACCCGAGGAAACCGCGGCCAACCTCGCGCCCCGCTATTACAGAACTTCCCTGACACTGCCAACGAGTACGCGCCAACGTACCAGGTGAGACGCGTACCAGGCGCGCCTCCTCGAGCGCCACCGATCTCTCCACGAGCGAACGAGTTTCGAAACTCGGAGGAGAGACGTCGCGCTCGCCGTTCGTTTCCGCAGCGACGAGCAACGGTGGTTCGCGGCTCGTCACCGATGTTCCTACCGTGTGTTCCAGAAGCACGGGAGCTCGCGGCAACGATTGGTTCGCTTCGATGCCCGAGAGTTCCGACGAATCGTCGGACGACGATTGAACGACCGAGGAGACGTCGCTCGCGTCTCGTCGAGGCGCGACGTCGCCCGGAGAGCGGATTCTCGGATCGCCGGTCATCCTCGGGAAAACGAAAGAAAAAGACTCCGGAACGTCGTTCGAACGACGAGCGAGCTCCGCTCTCTCTCTCCTCGTTGCTCCGAAGCCCGATCCGTCTAGGGGACGAAACGTCGGACGTGGGATTTTTACGAAACGGACGCGCGCGAGCCGTGTTTCCTCGACCGAGACTCGGGGAACGGAGCCCCGAGTCTCGTTCCTCCCCTTTCGAACTCTTTTACCTTTTCCCTCTTCCCTCGCGCTCGTTCGAGATCGAGCGAAGAAAAAAAAGAACCGTTTGTATCTTTGACGAGTGTTCGCGACGATGGCTTCGAAGCGATCGCGTCGGTCCGCGCGCTCGGCGGCCACGATCCGTCTCCGTCTTCTTGATTGTACGCGTATCGTACGAGCGCCGAACGCGCGTTCGACCTCCGAGCGTCGCGCGCGCCTCCGACCGTACCGATCCGTGCGCCGTTCGGGAAAGAGTCGAGGATCGAGAGAACTCGAGCGCGATTCCTCGGTGACTCGGAAAACTCGCCGTAACTCGGTGAACGAACGATCGTTCGTCGTTGACTCGCGTACGATTTCGGGCCGACGTCCTCGAACGGCCGGTTTCCTTTGAAATTCTCTCGGCACTTTTGACGAACGCTTCTCCCTCGTCCTCCGAACGACTACCCCGACGAGTATCTCTGAGCCCGAAAAGACTCTTCCGTCGAGGATCGCGTTTTACCGAGATACACGGCCTACCACCGAGAGTCACCGGAAGCTCCTTCTCCGATTTCGCACGGAAATGTATGAATCGTGTATTTCGGCGTGTACGATTTCTCGCTATTGTCCAGTGATGAGGAAATTGCCAAAAACGAACCCGTTCGATTTGTAAGTTCAATTTTAAGGCTCCGATGGAAACGCGCGAATCTCCGTTGTCATCCGTCGTCGATTTACGACGCTTCGCGTTCACGAGTATCGTAGAATTTCGTTTAAATCTTGCGAAACGTCTGTTCGGTGCCGCGATCGAGTTTACGATGTACAGAGTGCCAAAAACGAGAGAGAGAAACGCAATTCTCTCCCGTAAATGAAACAACGCGACGGTCGTTGTCTCGGGAGGAAGACAAACTTGGAGGAAAAGTGACAAATTAGGGTAATTCCGGGGAAGGTAACCGTACCATCTTTCAGGACTGGTCGTCGCGAAACCGTCGTTGATCGAATCGCGCGCGAAACTCAACAACGACGATACCGATGACTCGTTTCTCCTTTCGTCGTCTCTGGTCCCTCGGACTCGTCTTAATTTCCAGAAAAGAAGCAAACCGAAGCATCACCGACGCCATCCGCTTACCGCGAGTCGAGACCGGTTCACCGGCCCGGATCGCTTCTCCCCCGGATTTATCCTCCGGACAGCGATAGACGAAGCGATAGATGTCTCGCGTCTTGGTCGCGAAAGGAGGAAACGATCCGCCAAAGGGTCGCGTTACGATGCGTTCGCGTTTACGCGTGATCCTCCGAGGATGCTTCGTCTCGGCGATTATCGATATTAGTAATAAATATATTTATTTCTCGTTAACGAGCTTATCGCGTAACGAGAGAGAGCGCCGTTCCACGGTGGAACGAGACTTTGTCGAAACGCCCGTTTCTTCCCGTTTGTCCTCGATGACTCGACGAGTATCGACGATCGGCGCTTGACGAATCGATCGAAAGACGCCGATCGATGAAACGACGGTATCGTTCGTTCGGAAGCGAATCGTTCGTCGAGGCAAGTCAACGATTCTTCATTAAAAAAAAAACGAAAAACGAAAAACGTTCTTCGATAGGACGGAGAAACGCGAGTAACGATAACGAAGCGGGGGAAGAAAGAAAAAGGTTACCGCGCGATCTCCCGTTCTTGAAAAAACGAGTACACGGATGCACCCTCATTTTTCGCGATAATCACCGATCGCGCGGTACCCGAAGCATCGCGGTTCTTCCCGGAATTGAAACACGCGCACGGGGGGAGCCGCCGCCGCCGCCGCCGCGCGGTACCGAGGACGCGATCAACGTCGTTCGACGTTCCAGGCTCGTCGAAACGATTAACGTTACGATCGTTGTAATTCTCGAATCGACCAAGCGTTGTCGCTCCTGTCAAACATCGCGCGATTCAACGCTCGGAGATTTTTGTAACGATTCCGTTTCGCCGTTGGAATTCGGCGTTAAAATATATATACTTTTGTTCAACGAGAGAAACAAACTTCCCGGCTCTCGATTCGTTCCACCGAATAATTATTACTATTGATATTCTCGCGGCGCGAAGCGTCCGCTCTTCGTCGATCGCGAGACGGTGGATGTGACGCGTTATTTTTTCGATACGATACCCGTGTCGCGCGACGGATCGAGAACGAATCCGCTCGCCGAGTACTTCGTCGAGTCCTTGTCCTTTTTTGCCAAACGTTTGGAAAATTCGATCTCTCGACGACCACGGTTAGTCGCCGAATCGTTGCATCGACGAGTACGACCGATTTCGAATTCGCCGGCGAGCACCGGGAGGTCGGAAAAATGACGGTAGATGGCGGCGCTGGACCGACCGAACGGAGACGAAACGGCGAGCGCGAGAGGGCGATCCGAGTGCGCGCGTCGGTGTTTCGGCGGTCGTGTCCGTGGACTGCGCGTGGGGTGTGCGACGCGAACGCGCGTACCGTCGTATACGGAACGTGACGTTCCCTCGAGTGTATATTCTCGCGTGTATTCATGGGTGGTCAATGAGCGCTCCTGTAGTGCAAAATCTTGAGTTTCGGAAAGTGGGAACGAGAGCGAACGGCCGAGGGAGAGAGAGAGAGAGAGTCGCTCGAATCGTTAAACGTCGAGGAACTCTCGGAACGGATCTTGGATTTTCGTTGAATTTTCCGGGCCTTGTATCTTCTCGAATAACCCCGAAAAAGAAAACGCGTTGAACATGGCTGAAGCGGTGATCGATGGGACTCCGATATCCCGATTTTTTTGTCACAAATGCAGCGTGGAAATTGAACGTTTGCTGCCTGTAAGTAACCTAATCGAGCGTACCGCGTCAAATCTTTGACCCGTTGAGTCGTTATGAGTAACGAATAATGCAATCGATCGAAGCGATCGCGGTGATCCGTCGCGAGAGTACCGTGCCTCGCTCGCGTGTAAAAACTCCCGAGACGTTGCTGCGTATTTTTCCTTCTGTACGTCGATGCGTGTGCGAGTTTCGTCGGTGCGGGTGGACGTGTACGCGTATACGCTACTGATATACGCGTAGGTGTCGGAGACTCCGTTTCGAAATGCAAGCAAAATAAATACTTCTTCAATGGCGTTTGACCGCCCTCGACGGGGAGCGCGTTGCTCGGTCCGTTCGAGAATGTACGAAATATTCACGTTTCGTTACGGTCGATTGTCGCGTTTCAGCCGCAGCGATACAAAAGTACCGTGGACGATCTTGGTACGCGTGGTGTCATCGCTTGTTTCTCGGCTCGATTATTACGGAATCGCGCATTGCGATTTCTCGCCCTACGTGGGATACAAAATCGATGTCAAAAATCCGAACCGTGCTTGTGTTTTTTTCTACCGTCCGTTTTTTCTCCTTAATTGTACTTCGGCGACTCGACTAAGCGTATTCCGGAGTACGGTTCTCTCGACCGTTGACAGCGTTTGCAACGATACTTTTAGTTACGATCGCGACGACGACGATTTCTTCTTACGGGTAAAAGTTCTTGTTAATGCCGAAGCGATAGTCACAGGTGGAAAAGTAAAATGCAAAACTTGCTTGCGCGGCATAATTAATGTATTCGCATCGGTGGCCCGTTTGGACGAGTCGCGTTTGACTCGCCGCTCATTCGCCTTTGTTTACATTCCTGTTCAGGATTACACGTGCCCCTTCTGCACGTCCGGCTTCATAGAACAGTTGGAAAGCGGCGGTGGAAACGGCGACAACAACGATGGCTCCGACGCGGATTCGAGATCGTACCTTCACAACTCCGGCATGGATATCGGCAACGAAGATTTTAGCAATGTGGACTTCGAAGTGAGACAAGAACGACTTAAGGGATAAACTTTGGGGCGACCGGAGGGAAGTCGTCGACGACCTTAGTAGAGTCCGATACCGAAACGATCTTTGTCGAAAGACGCCCCCGCGACGTTCTTCGTTTCGCAAAATAAATTATCGCTGTTTACTTTTAACGTTCATTGTTATTCAATTTTAACATCACTTTACGTAACTTTTTATTTTTTTTATTAAATTATTCTTATTATTGAACTTTTTAGTTTGTTATATACTAAAAAAATTATAAAATAATTCATAGATTGTACATTGTCCTATCAAGAATTTTCACAATTTGGTATTATCCGTCCCGTAATATCTTCCCGGTCTAATTTTGCACTCTCAGCGAGAACTCGGACATATTCGTAATCAGCGAAAAATTTCCGATCAAACACACCCTTTTAATACTTAAAAAACGGAAAAAAAAATTTTTCGACCTCCCAGGCCCGGTTTCCTGAAATCTTAAAAATCACGATATTTCAAAAGGTCGTAGAGCGAGCGCCTTCCGCGCTACGGACTTTCATCGGGTGGGTTTGGAAAAGGTTTTTGCCTAACTTAAATAATGGCGTTGGATTCGTATAGATATCTCTTTTAGTAAAAGAGGCAAAGGGGTATGTATGGAAAAATTTGCAAAAATCGATGGTCCGACTTTGAAATTCTGCCAAAAATCGAAAAATCATCGGATTTTAATGATTCAAGCGGCATTTTGAAGAGAAAATCATAACGAAGAGATCGAGCGCAAAGCGGAGTACCAAATCCTAAAGGGAAAAGAGTTATCGATGATTCAGTGAAAAAATGTATTCCGCCCAAAAATCGAAAAAAATTTTGGATTTTAAATATTTTTTTAATTAGTCCGTTTTGATGTAATTTGATCCCCTGAATACGAATCTACCACTAATTTATCCCCAAAAGCCAAAATTTAAAGGGAATTATCGTAAAAACTTCTAAAAACACGATTTTTTTTGCCGTAACAGGGTCGAACTTTTTTTTTTCGATTTTAAAATAGTTTGAGCGGCTATCGAATCGAAAATAATCCGGTGAGACTACGAATATCATCGAATCGTCGTCGAAAGCACTGCACGCGGCCAAAAAAAACGTGTTTTTAGAAGTTTTTTACGATTTTTTCATAGAAATTTTTGGTTTTGGGGCAAATGAATGGTAGATTCGTGCTCAGGGGATCAAATTACATCGAAATGAACTAGTAAAAAAAATATTAAAAATCCAAAATTTTTTTGGGTTTTTTGGCAAAAAAAGTTTTTTCACTGAATGGTCGATAACTTCTGTTCCTTTGGGATTTGGTACTCCACTTTGCGCTCGGTCTCTTCGTTATGATTTTCTCTTCAAAATGCTTCTTGGATTATCGAGTTCCGATAATTTTTCGATTTTTGGCAGAATTTCAAAGTCGGACCATCGATTT
>JAPYZI010003531.1:0-17607 GCA_030523105.1 Ophioninae sp. A BG-2022a | reverse complement strand
GGAAATTAATGGTAGATTCGTGTTTAGGGGATCAAATTACATCGTAAAGGACCTATAAAAAAAATATTAAAAATCAAAAATTTTTTTCGATTTTTGGGCGAAATACGTTTTTTCACTAAATAATCGATAACTTTTTTTCCTTTAAGGTTTGGCACTCCACTCTGTGCTCAATCTTTTCGATATGATTTTCTCTTCAAAATGCTTTTTTAATCATCCAAATCCAATGATTTTTCGATTTTTGGCAGAATCCATACATACCCCTTTGCGTTTTTTTTAGCGATTTTTCAAGTGGACTTTCCGGGAAAACTATGAGAGATATCGATACGAATCCAACGCCATTGTTTAAATTAGGCAAAAACCTTTTCCAAACTCTCCCATTGAATGTCCATAGCATATAAGGAGCTCACCTTACGACCTCTTCAAATTTCGTGATTTTCAAGATTTTGGGAAAGTGGCCGGGGGGAGTCGAAAATTTTTTTTTTCGTTTTTAATCTTTTAAAACGGTCTATTTAATCGGAAATTTTCTGCTGATTACGAAAATGCCAGAGTTTTTGCCGGAAGTACAAAATTGGAGTGAGAAAATGGAAAAACCGGTTTTAGAATATTTTTTCGACATTCTTCCCTGCTGCAGCTGACGACAGCTGTCGTAGCGACGGAGGTTACAAATTCGCACAGTGAACAAGTGATAAGTGACAAGTCAAAAAATACATTGGCACTTCAGAAGGATGTAAGCGCAGTCGGTAAGAACGAACAATGCGAGCCGCTGCGCCGCCAGGAAATCGCTGAACTGAATTTTCTTGGGGGTTATTAAGATTTTAAGCTCTGTTGGTACATTTTTGTCACATTTATATGAATAAATTTCGAAAACCAATTTCTCCGCTATTTTTTCATTAAAATAGATGAAGCAAAGCTCTAATTTTAATACATAACTTTGTTAATATATATATATATGTATAAATGTCAAAAGGCCTTTTTAATAATTAATTTAAGATTACTATATCAACGTATCCTCTTAACGTATCGAATGAAAGTCAAACGAACCCAACTGGTCACAAGCGTTCCCAAAAAAAGTATCAAGATCCTACGCGATCCGAACTCGTTTGAGACAACAACACCTAAAGTTCGAGCTCTCCGAGTCTCGCTTACAAAAAACAACGCAAAGTAGTTTCTGGTTCCAACGAAAGCCAAACGAACTTTCGCGACAAAGAGCGTGATTATACCCGAAAGCTGTCCACGAAGAAAGCTCCGAATCGAACCCCTGAAGCGTGACAGTCACGGGGCGTTCGCCATACCCGGGTTTATCGATGCACTTCCATTCGTACCTGTCCACACACGAAAAATGTTCTCGTATTTTGGCCAAAGCCGGCTATTCTACCGGAGGATCCAGGAAATGGGTGTATACGGGACGGAACGAGGTAACTTCCTGCAAACTTGCATCGTGTTTCGAGAAGAAAAGAAAAAAAAAGCGAAGCTCTCAAAAGGCACGCAAATAATGAACATTGGCCTCCCCGATGAACAAAGCCAAGCAGAATAACTAATAATAATTATTCGTGCGAGGAAATTCGATCGTCGGTATTATTTTGGATTATATTGCGGAACGAGCAGACCCCGAAGCGTACGGAATCATTGCATTGAATAATTGCCGCTCGTTTGCTCTTCGTGTTTTAGCGTAGGTATTACTGTCGATAATGACAACTTCCTCGAGTGCCACGAAACTGCTCGCACGCTGGATACTATTTTTGCAAGGGTATATATATGCAAACCGCATATCCTGGCGAGAGAACCCCCGCAGCAGAGTGAAAGAGGAGTGAATGAGAATGAGCGTGAACCGAGCGAAATCCGAGAGTATACCCGTTCCGGTCTGGGGCTCTCCCATCGCCGGAAGTTGTATCTGACAGTGTGAAGCAGCCAACTCGTCGATTGGTTTATATTTCGGAACTCTCCTCGTCCGGAGGACACTGTCATCGGGGCGTATCGTCAACCGCGCTTGGCAACAGCGAAATGGGAATGTTGGTAGGCGGGGGAACGAGCCACTTCGCGAGACTGTGCTTAGGCAGACTTGAGGTAGAAAAGTTGGCTGAGAAGGGGGCTAATGAATATGGTCATTGAAGGGTTATTGGATTTATTTATGATGGCCATTCGAAAAATACTAGATTCCTTGATGATGACGATTCGAAAGGTACTGGATCTCTGGATGAAGGCCATTCGAAAACTACTAGAGTTCTTGATGATGACCATTCGAAAGATCCTAGGTCTCTTCATGATGACCATTTAGAAGCTAGTGACTATTTCCGTGATTACCATTCCGGAGTTGCTTGATCTTAATGATGAGCACGCAGAGGCTATTGCGTTTCTTGATGATGACCTCGATGATGTCATCAAGGATCTATTAGATTATTTGATGACAAATAGGCAGGAATGCTCTCCCATTTACGAGTGTTTGGAAGATTGGATGATCAGGAAGAATGTGTCGGAAACCGACTACAAAAAAATATTGATATACTGTTTATATTTAAAAACATACTTTCATGCATTTTCGAGTACATTTTATATTTAAAAATATGTATTTTTTATGCTTTTTTATGGGCCGATTGTAATGTATATTTTCACAAATATTTCATTGATGGTATTCCTCGTCATTCGAAATATTGTTCTGCAAATTTTCAAATTTAAAAAGAAAACCTCAGAAGAAAATTGGTGTAACAAAAATATAAATCATTTTTATCTCGTTCCAGTCAATCAAACTTTGATCATATCGAGTGGGACGTTTAAAAATAAAGTGGACGCAGATACCCTTCGACAAAGTACCACTCGCCAATTTCGATTTTTTGCCAGTCACCTGATCATAAATATCCAGAGTCAAAATCAGATATTTACAACTCAAATCTGTTAAAAAGTGGTTCGTTTCTTGATTGCAGAAAATCGCGGATGTGATCACCGAAGGGTTTGCAATCACGAGCGTGAAAAACGAATAACGCAAGGGGCGAGGTGGGGTTCGCCGGTTACGCGATGCGGTCTCCAACGTGTCCACCTGTCCCGTCCGCTTTGCTCAGCCCTAAAACGACACGCAGCCCTTCCACCAGCCCGCATATGGAATGTACGCGAGCCCACGTCTATAGCGCGCTTTTTCCGTAACGGTCAAATCTACCCCCATAATGCACATTTCTACTGCAGCGCGATTGCACAGACTCGCGTTTTAAGGGCGTCTTACCGGAACGACCCGTATGACTGCGCGCATAAATAGGATTTTTCAAAAAGCCTCTTGGCCACTGCAGATTCGATCGGAGATCTTGAACCACGGGGGTGAATAAACAGCCCCCTGAAGTTCCCCTTCACACGTGGGCGACTGTATTCGCGTTTTAAATGAAAAGGGGCAAAAAAGGGAAAGCGAGTAAAGCTGAACGCGGTAAGCACTTTAGCGGAAAGATTCTTGAATCCGATTGAAACGATCTCAATTGCGCAGCTAGACCGCAAATTCAAGTGGGTTGTTTCAACACACTAATATGTTTTTCAATCGTTTAGTAAAATCTTACTACGCAAGTGCGATTTTAATATTCGCTCTGTTTGTTTAATATCTCACACTTAGAGTTGTTACTTATTTGCTGCGATAAAGATAAACGAATGATTCGAAACGCGTGTGATACGTAAACTTGAAAAAATTCGTTTCTGCACGTGTCGCATTTTTTTAAACCAAACAACAGTAACGTTCTAAACTTCAAGGTTCAAGTATTTGAAGCATTGCATTAAGCGCGCTTCATTTTCTCAGACGTAAGACGTTTAATCGTTTTGTTTCAAATGAGACGACATGTCAATGTGTTGTTGAATCAATAATTAACGGTAATCGTAATAGAAATCTAGAAAATAAAAAAATAATTAATAGAAAAAGTTGTATTCAATTATGTTGTTTCGATAAATCAAACACGATAATAAAAACGGCTGTGTCAACTAGTTTATAGTAAAAACGCGTTTATTTTGCCAAAATCGCAAAAATTCTTCAAAATAGAATACATCGTTGGGTTTCCGAAGTATGGAATTATTAATAGTTTTTATGAGACTTGATACAAAACTTTGTTAATGGTCACTCAGCAATCATATTTCGTGAAATTAATTTTTTTAATAACCCTAATTTTCAGTTTGTCAGTCACTATTCTTTCTCGCAATAATAAGAACAATTTTCAAGAAATCATCGTGGGTAATTGTTGACAACAAGAGGTTCGACGAAATCGACGAATCCCTACCCATCTTTGACCACTATAGAGTTAGGAAACTTCGAAGTTTATCGTGCAACTCAAATCCAAAATCGAATTCATACTGAAAGCCATAAATAAGAAGTTTCGAGAATACGATCTCTAAATATGAACGTCGTATTATTTCGACTTCAGCTCAACGTTTCGATGTCCCTCCGATAGCCCCTTCCTTAGAGCCTTCAAATACACCGAGAGGATACAAAAAATAGCATATTCCGAATGCACGAACTACTCCGAGAAGTGGTACCGAAAGTACTGGAATTTGCTCTCATTCGAATGCCCCTCTGATCCTCCCTAACAATGCAACTGAATAGGGCCCGGGCTAATTATTCAGCGGAAACGTCTTTCGCAGGTAGATCGGTATATTTTGTTGTCTCGGTTGCCCACCGTCCAGAGACCTACCAACCTCAACAAAGATCCTCTAATCTCTTGGCATTCACAACCAAAATATTCCATAGCTGAGTCTTCCATCGGGATCTTCCCAAAAATCGTAAAGAAATACTGATCACGCCTTCCCCCTCCCCTTCCAAAACAATACGTTCCATTTCCTCCGCAAAATCGAAATGTCACCCGGCACAGTTTTTTTTTTTTTCAGAAAAGACCGAGCTGTCATCGATGAAAGCGCGAACGGCGCGCGAAGCGAACTCGGGGGAAAGATAAAGAGCGCACACGGTAGAAGCTGCCCGAGAGCTCGCGAGACCAAGAGCGAGAGAGACCGCGAGAGCGCGCGGGAAAGAGCCCGAGAGCGCGTAGTTCGGTAGCAGCGGAGATAGAGAGTCCCGCCGAAAAAGCCGCGTCCCGTTGCCGACGCGATCACGATTGGTCAGTTTGGAGAAGGTTCCGGTGGCGGGTTCGCAGGCGCGTCTCTCCCAAGACTTTCCATTCACGGCAACAGACCCGAGTCAGAAAGTGAGAGAGGGAGAGGGGGGAGGAGAGAGACGGACAGGGAAAGAAAGAGCGCGAAATAGAAACAGACAAAGAAAGAAGGAACGAGAAAGAGATATAAAATGAAAATAAAAATAAAGAGAGAGGGAGAGAGAGAAAGAAAAAATGATTGATTATTAACTATGCTTTAGCGAAATCTTCGTGCAACGGTTTATGATCGAAAAATCTTGTTCCTACAATCATAAGCTCGAAAAGAAACAACATTTATTATTATCTATAGCAAGAGAGAGAGAGAGAGAGAGAGAGAGAGAGAGACAGATAGACAGAGAGAGGGACCGAGAGAAAGATGGATAAACAGAGAAAAAAAGGGAACCCTCCGGACCGCGATCTTTCTTGATTCCCATTTCGAAATAAAAAATTCAGCCCACATCGAACGAGAGGAAGAGAGTGAGAGAAACACAATCTGATTCGTGATCGTTGTATGTAGCGTGGTACTTAAAAGAATATATACGTTCGCTTTGTACACACACGCGCACAGACAGTGTGTGTAAGAAAGAAAATAAAGGTTGAAAAGAAGCGGGATGGGGGGCGTGCGCGGTTAGCAACTTTTGTGGCATACACATGTATGTATGTATGTACATACATGCATAAAAAGATACGTACGCATACACACACACACATATATGGTGTATCTATCTGTACATCTTTCATCTCCGTTTCTTCTTGCGCGTCTCGTTTCAACTCGTGATATTACACGAGCGCTGCTCGTCTTTATCGTCCTCTCGAACTTTCCCAGTTACCTCTCTCGTTTTATTCCCACTTATATAGCTGACGTGCACGCTTGCGGTTGTGCGCGCGTGTCGTGTGCATCCGTAGATGTGTGGAGAGTCTCAGCGTGGACAGAGCCCGAAGAAACGGCGTATACCTGGCGGGCTTTTAAAATCGCTTAGCATAATCCGTTGGTTGGTAGTGTATGGCAGGCTCGTCGTCGCCGTCGTGGGGTATGCATATATAGACGGGATATACTCGCGGCGCGGGGATACCGCGGGGCATCGGGCTAGGCGGGAAGGGCACACGAGGGACTACTACGAGAGCGCGTGTGCCCGCCAATTCTCACGCGCAACTCGCCACGCGCACCAATCCCATTCGAAATTTCGAACGTCCGGGATGGTGGGGGGAGTTATCGGGGTGGGGAGGGGAGGGCGACCTCGTGGCTGAGGACCGCGGCGGCAAATCCCGACGAAAGTGTACGCGGCGCAGGAACGATTCTCACGTAGTTCCTCTCGCCACTCGTCGGAGACCGCAGATCGTCTCCGGTCGTTGAAACGCGAGGATCGTGAAATATCTATTTTTCGTCCGCCGCAGATCTTGTTTGGCGAAAGAGATTTTCGGAGTTGGAGATCACCCGAGAATCGCGATAAAAAAAAGGATAAAGAAGAAGAGCGGGGAAAAGAAACAAGCGAACGTGGGGCGAGGGAGAGAGAGAGAGAGAGAGAGAGATAGAGATAGAGACAGGAAGAAGAAACCGAGGTGACGAGGCTGCGTGAAGATGCTCGCCGCGTCACTACGTCGTGAAGTGCATTTTGGCAACGTGTTAACCTCGAGGATGCAGTCCCGTGTGCCACGCTGCTTGTTCGGATCACCCAATCCTAAAGAAACCGCCGAGATGCTACAGGACGCGCTCGATATGGAGAGAAGCAAGTTCGCCAAAAGATGGGGAGTCGATCCTTGCTCCGAGGACAAGGAAAACTTTCAGAGGAAATACGAGAGGCCGGACGCACGATCGCCGAGGAAAAACCGTGCTACGCCTTATTCACGGCAAACGAGCATTCACGGTGAGTCTTTCACGCGTTCCGTTGAACACTTTTTTTCGCGTATCGAACGAAATGTTTTATCGTAGCCTCACACGTACGTTACAACGCCTTTCCAAATGAAAAAAAAAAAACAGTAATTTGAGGGATTGCAAGAATTTTGTAGTTGGGATTTTCAAAAAATCGAAACTCAACGTCGATCTTTCTAACGAAAAAGGTTTTTTACTCCTGAAGTTTTTAAATATTCTCAGATGGATAGGGTTTTTATTAGTGAAGGATAGAAATATCGAAATTGCTTTGTCAACGAATATGATTACGTTGGTTCGATCACGAAGCAAAACGACGCATGCACGAAGGGAAAGAGAGGGGAAAAAAAATGATGAAGCCGCGACACACGAGTGGCGTCTCGGTGTCCCGCGGCAACGGGAACACAGTTTTGGCGGGAAATCGGTCGTCCACGCCGCGCATGTCTCACAACAGTCGCGGCTGCGCGACGGGTTGTCTGGCTATCAGGCGTCGAAACGCGCGCTTCGACACCGCCCTCGATGTTGAAGATTCCTTTAAATTCGTTTTTTTTTTTCAATTTCTCTTTTTGGGCACGTTTGGGATTTCAAAACCATCCTGAGGTCTTAGTTAGGGGCTCCAATCAGGAGAAAGAGGAAGGAATGAAAATTTTTCAACGTCGCACTTGGCGCAAACGCGTTTTTTTTTGTCCCACTCGATATTGGACTCTTTGGAGAGACGCACCCTCAACGGTGCCGCCGCTCTCGAAATAATGACGCGAAAAGACGTTTGGTCGCGTCATTTCTTTTCGTCGATTAGTCGTGGCGGAGCGTAGCGGCGCCAAATATTTGATGAGAGCTTCACGCTCCTCTTCCAATCGTGGGGTAAAAATCGCTGAAGAAACAACCGACCGAATAAATGTTGGAAACACTTCAAGGAACACGAGACGTTCAAGCTTCGAGTTTATCGGTAATATCCGTGACTGCGCATCTTTCTGATTGGTCAAACGAAGTTTGCATCACTGGTGTGCGATTGTTCATTTATTAATTCTAGAACACAATTTTTCAACGTTTATAGATGACTGAAAATAGCAATCGTCTTTGATGACCATTAGTTGAAATCTGCGACGAACCATTTTTAATATCAATAACGATGAGTTTAAAGATTCAACATTTTATTTTAATTGAAATAAATTAATATTTCGTTTAATATTTATTTCAAATTTCATATTTTATTTATTCTTCTAGTTTAATAAAATGCATTTTATTTAATGTTACGCAATTCGAGAACAAATTGGTAGCTGAAGTTTTGCGATTCTTCCGTCTGACCGAGAAGTTTGCGAGTCTGGACAGGTCGAGGGTGAATCACTGCTTCGCCCTCATGGACATCGTTCTGAGTCACCGTGTGCCGCGCGTACATACCTGAAAGTCTCTCATGAGTCAAGCCCTCTTTCGATATTTCGTCATTTTTTTTTCACCTCTACGAAGTGGACGCAACATTCTTCAAGTATTTTGGTCATCAACCTTCCCCACCTCCAAAAGGCTTTACGGAATTTCTTCTTCAACTCGCACAATGTGTGCTCGAAATTTTGTACCCTTCGAAACCCTCGGAGCATTCTTAAGCTTGGAGAATTTCCATTTCGCTTATCGGTATTAGTTCCGGAAAAATACGAGATTATCACGAAGCGAAAGCCGGGGAACCCCCAGAATTTCTGGTGAACTATTTCGAGGAGTTATCTCTAGTTTTTTGCTCGGGAAAAATAGGAGATTTTTATAATTTTGTTCAGTCATGTTAACATTAATAAAAACACACTGTACAGTATGAATCCCTATATATTTCAAAGTATTTACATAAATGTTCGTAGCATCGACTCTCTCGAAATTAAAAAACAAACCAAAAAGGCTTCTTTAGTTCATTACGCTGTTCAGATACGAATTACGTACGTGATTACATAATCAATCAAAGTTTATCAAAGCTTTTTGTTTTAAAGAATGAAGATTTTTCCGGAAAGTTCGATTTTCAAAAACTAATGTATTTGTAACCAGAAAAAAGATTAAAATGTTCATCCAAATGAAAACTCCATTATTCACAAAAAAAACGTCGTTATAAATTTCTAATTATAATGGCTTTTTCGAGACCGATGGATGCCTACATAATGGAACTTTTTTCTACAAATTCGCCAAATATTTCTTTTTTAACGCATTTGCGTTCTTTTTGTAATTGATAAGTCGGTGGTGACCGCAACATCACGTTTCCAAGAAAATTGCAATCGCAGCTTTCTTTTTTCACTTTTTCCGATTTTCCGGACTTACATAAGTGATCTATTCCAGGTCCATTTTCGGAAAAACATTCTTAAGATGATGTACTTTTAGAGAATCCAAGAAAAAAAAATTAATTTCCAATTAAAAAACCCAAACAATCAGACGAGAGCTGTTAAAGGGCTCCCTTTAAACGTGGCATTTTTTCACCTGAGATCGTTCGAGTCAAGAAAATTCTCGGGGGCGCACCGACCATTCGCGACAAAATGGCCCTTTTGGCACCTGCTGGTAGTGCCAATGTCAATACATTGACACGAGAAGGGACAGTCTCGAGATCGAACGCCGAAAGACTTTTTTCCCACGACGACGCTACGTATGAGCCAAGTGTACGGGTGTGCAATGTCACCTGCATTCATTTTCGTCTTTCTCTTCCTCCCTCCACCCTCCAGCGAGTCTTGACTCTCGCAACTGACAGAACTGCAAGGTCGAACGAACACCTGTTCCATTCGCACAATAAGATACAGTATAGATATAATAAAGCCTGTATCTGCGAGCTAAAGACCGTAACCCACATCGATTTGCGCATAAAATTATGCGAATTACTCGCCCTACCGCGTAGATAACACTCGGTCCATTTTCGCGCACTTTTCGATAGAGAGAAAACGAAGATGGAGAATGTGTCAAGAAGAGAGAGAGAGAGAGAGATCGATAATAGTCGAAAGTCTTATCGATTGAGCAAACACTGAGTTTGTGGATCGAGAAATTTCAATCCAAGAGAAAGAATGAAAGCTTAGTCATTCGACAACTTCTAATTTGGAGAAAAACGCGGGTGGTTTCGACCTTGGGAAAATTCTCCTTTTTTTTTTCATTTTTAATTTTCACTGTAATCTATCATTTTTTATACATTCCAAATGATTTACAAGCAAACGCTTGTAAATGATAAAAAAAACTAAGAAAATTGAAAAATGGAAGTAAATAAATGCTCCAAACTTTTACTGTTCACCTTCTTTGTTTCAAGGACCATTCGTGCTTTCGCCTTCTCCTTTTCTCCGTTCTGTTTTCGATGTTTACTCTTATTATTTCTTATTTAAATTTTTAAATTTTCGTTATTTTAAACTTTAAACAGATTTTGTTTTATTTTAATTTGATTTCATTTTACTTTTCTTGCTATTTTTTAATGTAATTATTATTTTTACTTTTACATTTATGTATATTACTGTTTTTTCTGTTTAAAGTACCTCGTGTACTCGGTAGTATGTAGAGGAGAGTGTTTAATTTTCTCCCGTCCTCTCTGTCTCTCTCTCTCGGAATATATCCTTCCAAAAGTCAGTCCAGAGCCGAAACCTTCGCTTCTTAGTCTTCCTTATGATTTTCTGTTTTTACGATCGGTAAAAACGTTACGAGAGCCAAGGGGACCATTGTGCCCCGAAGAATTCTCACGAGATTCGAGCTCCGGAGGCTTGCGCTTCTCCCGTGGCAGCGGAATATATCGAGGCGCGAGGTTCGTCGACCGGCTGCACGATATTATTCTTACGCGGAATGGGCACATCGACGGTAGAAGAATAAGACGTTACAGGCACGCAGAAAGAGATTTTTGAGTTCGCGGGCCGCTTAAGCGAAGGTTGACCCACGCGGGGACACCCATCAACCCCGGTTGATTCTACGTTTACCCCGAGGGGGCGAGAATCTCGAGCGAAGTCTCGTAAAATCGTTGGTAGCCCGTGAGAATGCGAAGAACCGAAGAAAAACATCGCCCGTAGCTCCAGTACGATCTTTCGATGGAGAATAAAAAAAAAAAAAAAAAATAAAGAAAAGAAAAAATGGTACGAGAGAGCTTACAGGGTGAAGTCTCTCTAGTGTGCGCGATTTTTTCTCCTCTGTCCACGTCACTCTTTGTGCGTGGAATCGGGTCGTAAGGATCGAGCCACGTGTGCCTCAAATCGCTCGACAAAAAGACCGAGGCTATTGTGAAGGTAGAAGAGAAAAGGCCTAGATGCTCGATCGAGGAGGAGAGGCACTGAAGAAACTTTCCCGCCGAAAATTGTCTCTGAGAAAAGCGCGGGAAAAGTACAGGATGAATTTCCGAAAAAAAAAAAAACGGAATTTCGACTTGAAATTTGCCATACCACTTTGTTTTAATCCTTGAACACTTGCCTCTGAAGGATTTTTGCCGCTACGCCATAGTTTTCGAGATATTAATTTTTGAAATTTATTTTATTTTACCGCTCTCGTACCACTGTTGCTACATCTATAGCTGATGGGCTTGGCTGTGGATATACTTGTAGATCGTCATTCCGGGTTTGTTAGCTTTCGTTCAGGTTTGTCCTGGTATTTTGGAGTTTCTTTGAATTTCCAAAAATTGACTAGGTAATATCACTTTTCCGAAGTTTACCGAATTCTCCATTAAGAATGAGATCGGGAATCAGGGCCCACAATGGTAGATACCTGTCTTCAGTTACAGTCTTGAATTTTATTCGTTGAATTTTATAAAACATTATGCGCGGGGGCAAATAGAAATTCGACGATAATTCATGTTCGGGATGAGGAGAAGAAGAGAACGATCGCAAGAAGAAAGAACGAAGAAACGCTCGAGCCAAGAAAACAGATGTGTCGAACATCTCCGGTTGAGCGGAGAACGGACGGTTTGAATAACGATCGGACGAGACAACGAAGAGAATGAAAGGAGACCGAGATGGAGAATAACAGCGAAAGAGATGGAGAGAGAAAGCAGACTTTCCGTCCACCATACGGTGGACCAATAAAGCTCTCCACAATTTCTTACCCGCTCTCTCTTCCTCTCTTCTCCCGTTCGAACTCTCGTACCCAAAAGAAAAAGAAAAAGACTGAACGGTGAAAAAAGCAGGCATAGATCCAATAGAGGAAATCGTATCTGTATAGACCTGTACGAATTCTGGATCACTCGTTGGATTTTTCTCGATAAATCGAGTTGCTCCAAGTCACGAATAATTTAATCAAATTTTGAATTAACATAATTTTGACTTTATCCTAAACCCCCCCTCCTTCAGCTTCTCCTCCCTCGCGTAAACATTTTTTAGAATATCTATTAACAACCTAACTCTGCAAAATACAGTTTTGATTAACAATAAAAATAAAATTTTTTAAAATGTTCGTTTCCTTCCAACGCTAAAAACTTCAAACCATTAAATTCAAGCTTCCCATGTTTTTACATTGGTTTTCAAAGCGGGAGAAGCGGAAAACAATGAAAAATTTAATACGCTTCGATCTCTAAAATCACAGTAAAATAGCAGGCAGGAAGTAGAGTCGAAGTAATATTTAGTTTTTAACCGAAATCGTGTCGAAAGGGGAGATGAGGCAGAAAAAGAACGATTCAAGGAATAAAGAGAAGAAGAAAGAAAATCACGTCCCTGTCGGTGGATCATTGGTTTCGCACCTGTCCATAAAGTTCGTCAACGTTGTGTGCGACACTTTTTTTTCGTGTACCCACACAAGTGCGCGTTGGGCGTCTTGTGTGTGGTGACGTGAAACGAAGGGTCTCTTTGGCAGAACGGAGACTGCAAGGGACTCAGGTGCTACCTGACCGAGGGAGAATATTCTTTTAGGGTGGCTCGATCGCTCGAGGGGAGAACGGGCCCCATCGTCGTCGTCGTCGCTGTGTCGTGGCTTACACGCCTTGTATGATCCCTCAAAGACGCTTGTCCGGCTTCCCCGTTCCATTGTTGTGGAAATTTCCTGCTTAAGGTGTTTCGAGTGTGCGTCTGTGCGTGCTTGAGGCTCCCCATCGTACCACATTCGCGCTGCAGGTTTTTATTTCGTACAACCTGACGACCACTCAAATACACGCTCTACACAAAAACTTCGTAGACCAGGAAAAAGAATATTGTTGGAAAACCATTTCTTTGTGTATTTTCCGAGATCGAACGTACAGCTAGGTTTCTACCGTAATATCTTTCCCAAATTAGCCATTTCCTATCACTGCTTGGGGCACCTATTCTAAAATGGACAATTTCAGTTTTCAATAGTTACGGGAAAATGGTGGAGCCTTTCATAGATTTTGTAAGCTCGAGTTTCAATCTGTAGCTACTTCTTTAAAAGAAAAGATTTATTTCCGTCGTTGATAGCGAATCTCCATTTGATGTTTCTCGTCGTATTTTCTACAAATTTGGAAAGATTCCATCGAGTGGTTCTCTAAAATGTATGTGCAGAGTGACACGTCTCGACAAAAATAAACTTGTCATTTGCATCATCGGGCTGGAACGAAAATTCTAGTCCAACGATAAAATTTTTCTCCCTGATAAATCATCTCTGTCCAATTCGCGTCAAAAAATCTCAGTACTTCAGCAACCGTACTAATATTAACTTTCTTTGTTTGTTCTTGTTTACACAGAATACTGGAGAGTGCGAAAGGTCTGCGAGCCGAGCAGCAAAAAGGGCCTGACGGTTTCTTCGGACAACACGAAGAAGCAGTCGCAGGACGTACAAAAATCCGGTGGATCTCCAAAGTGAAACTCTCTCGAAGTTTCCGGACATCGACAGCAGGATGAAAGAGAAGAGAGACAGAAAAATGCGAAAATCATCGACGTCGTTTCGCGAAGCTCCCGGAAAACTCGCGGAACGATGTCAACGTGATCGAAGATTTTCCATTATTTATAACGACCGACGATGGCGCCTTGGTCAACTGTATATTTATTAATTATAATCGTTAATTATAAAGAAATCCAAGCTACTGAGCGTGATGCGCAAAGTGATCAGTTGAGACCGGATATACCTCTCTGTCAAAGGTTCCAAGTTGATTAATCCTACGAAACGAGTCGTTGAACTTTTCCTGTTATATTCGACCCTACGTACTCAACGTACGCGCTCTTTATTGAACATTTTCTTCAACTTCCGTTTTAATCTCCGCCAGCTTTTTTTGTTTGTAAATAACTCGATTAAAGATAAATGGAGGTTTGGGTGGAGCCACCGAGCGATATCGAAACGTGATTCCAGGGCGAAGCCTTTGATCCCGACGCGACCGAGGGAATTTGCTCTCGTCGTGATCCAAGGCCGCGAATTTATGACTAGTGGACAATCTTGACAAAAGTGAAACGCTCGATAACGTTGCGCTGGCCCACCGGAAGCCTGAAACTGTCGATTCGCTCAACGAAGCAACGATGCAGCGCCTCCAAAGACTAATTAATGAAACTACTGAAGGAAACGAATGTATTTAGTTACGTTTTTAGGTATCTAACGGCCTAACCGTAGACCCTGGAGCGCCAGATCCATTCTAACATCTCGATTTAAGATTAGCCAATATTCTAGTCAATTAGTCGTTTAACGTAAATCGAATTCATATTAATCGTGCATCGATTCATTTTTGTATATATGAAAACGCATTAAAACAAAAATATACGAAGTTTCATTGCGCAGTTATTTTTTCCTGACCTTCCGAGAGAACGAAGCGTGTTACAGATGAAATTGACAAAATTGTCTTGGGGGATGATTGACCTTACGACGTTTTCTGTACGACTGTGCCACTGGAAGATATCTTTTTGTCATTTTCTTATTTTTTGTCAGAATTGCAATGATGTTCGTGAAATTTGAAATTGTTATCCGTGGACCTTCCGATTTCTCAATTATCATTAATTTCGCAGCAGCTATTAAGACCACTTCGTGATTTTAAATCGCGATAAATTATTCATGTTTCACTGATAATAAAGTGTCAGTTTAGCGATCGTCCATAGGGACCTGTGTGAGCAAAAAGTACTTTATATCAAATCTTGATATTATGCTGGAGTAGATCGTTTAACCCGAGCACTCAAATATGAACTTTGTCAAAAAATAACTGAAGACCGATAATTACGATTTTTTTTTATTTCGAGAATTATTATCTCAAAAACGTCTCGTGCTATTTCATCAAATTGGTTTTATTCGAGATCATAAATAGTGACGTGTATTAAACATCGCGGCGAACAAAAAAAAAAATTGACGAAAGAGAATATTTTTACCCGGACGTGCCTCGATAAACAAAATGAAAAATCACTTCAACGTGGTTCTCACCACGTTGACCCCGGACATGGAATCGATAACGAAACGAGAACGTCATATGGAGGTATAAAGAGACACTAATGGACTCGAACCAGCCATTAATCTTTGGGCTCCGATTGCAGATAACGTATTGTGTTCCATCTAGTGATTAATTACACAAACGGCTGTAGCCCCGATCGACCTTAACGAGCAAAAAAGTTGCCGATCTGCACGGGCAAACGTATCGTTATCATTATCAATATTGTAAAACAATCTCTACCGTTCCAATTTCACCGCAATCAGTCTCAGTACACACGCAGCCAGGGAGAAAAACGAGTTTGGCGAGATCGAGAATACCTTCTGGCTGAGTAAACCGATAGACCAGACACAAGTTACGTAATTAAAAAAAATAAGCTAATTTGTTTCGGAGAAGTAACAATTTTGTTGAATTTCCGAATCCCATTTTTCAACTAAATACATTTGAATCGCTTAAAATGAAAGTATGTAGATTTTCGAAATGATTTTTGTTTGGATTCATTATTCAAGCTATTATAATTTTCTTTTTTCATAAATACTATTTATATAAATATTTAATATTATATTGCAAGTTTAAGTAGTACAATAATAATTATTATTTATATTACATTTTTGTATAGTTCTTGTATATTATTATTTTGTACATTCCATTATTGATTACACAGTAATTTTTATGTATCAATATAATAATAGTGCAATATACATTGTTTCAAATTTTTAAAAGTTTCTAAACGCAAAGCATTTGAGCGATTTTCGTAGCTAAGACCTGTCAAAAAAAATGTTTTACATCTCAGCTTCTACATTTTTGGCGAACATTCCAAAACTCGATCTTCTTTTTTCTCGGTTCGCCGAAGTATCTACCAAATAGATGTCCACTGTTACGACTCCAAAAATGAGAGAGTTCGGCTATTCCTTACGATCTAATTTGAGTCCCGGAATCCCACCCTTTCTATCTAAGCGCTGAAAAAAAGTATTGAAAAAAACTTCCCTGTAGCACGCGTCCGCGTAAAGCGCCCAAAAAACCGTACCGCCAAAAGATACGACGTACAAAAAATATGGGAACATTTTTTTTTCATTGCCACGTTACGGAGTCTATATCGCGAACACATGTACTACAGACCTATCAAAGACAACTGCCATCTGCCTACTGCGCATGATTCATACAATTTCCGAGTTCGACGTTGATTTTTGATTTGGAAAAAAATAAAATAAAATAAACGTTGGATTATTGGACACGTGGCGATAGCACGTGCCCACCAGGTCCTTCGTTGACCATGTTGAATTTTTTTTTTCTTTCTCGACATTAACGCGACCGCGCGACTCTCCAAACCTATAATTATGCGACCGGTTTTTTTTTATATCTATCGTCGAATCTTGCGCGTGTGTCACCCGACCACGTGTTCACTCGGCATTTACACGATATACGTATGGGACGTTCCGTGCAAAATCACTCTTAGTGCTAACACAAACAAAGCCTAACAAACTCTTAGATATTAACGGTAATTACATACTCGTTCACTTTCCCAGGCAGCGGTAAATTAATTATTTGAAATCGTCTTTTAATAAGATCTCGGTTATTCTGTGTTTATTATTTTATTAAATTACGATCATTTCGAATACTTGGAAATGATCTATTCGAAATAATTATTTTATTATATTTCTTTTTGTTTAAATCGATTTTCTATCGCAATCATCAAACAAGCTACATAATTCAATACACATGGGATGTTCCGTGTCATATCACACTCTGCCAATTAGATAATAACCCGGAAAAATTAACCCAAGTTTATCCAATCCTTCTTCCAGCTTTAGTGCAGATATAAAAGCTAATTTCACTAAAATCAAATAAATAAATGAACTGAAAAATAAAATCGCAAATAAAAATTTATATATATTCATAAAATACAAAAAAAAAACGTTCGCGTTTATGCATGTAATTGTAATTGCGAAGATGGACGAATCCTCGGAAATTAGGCAGCTGAAGTATAAGCCAGGATCGATCGGGGTCGCATTTTGTAACGTACCGATCCACCTGGAGACCCTGGGTGGGTTATGGGGGTTTGGTGATTCTGTCTGTCCTCCCTCTCTCTCCTATCGTCCCTCATAACTCCCTCGCAACTAGAACGATTGTGGCATTTGGAACGCTAAGAGGCGGGAGGGGGGGGGAGTGAGTTGGATGACCACGCAAAGCAGGAAGAGCGAAGCCCGTACACTTTTCCGCCACCAGGGGATACCTTCCCCGCTTTTAGATTGTAATAGTACACTAACGATCAAAAATAAATTGTATTGCATTTCGGAATGCTTGGATACAAACACTATTAATTAAAACTCACCAACTGTCGATGGGGATGTTGAAACCACGTTTTCTTTTTTTTTTTTTTT
>JAPYZI010003530.1:0-12413 GCA_030523105.1 Ophioninae sp. A BG-2022a | reverse complement strand
TTCATATTTTAATTTTATTTTAGTTTTCGTGGTTTTTCGAACGTTGGTGGTACTGGAGGAGTATTTTAGAGTGGATATTGTGGCGATATCTGCTGATGCGGCTCAGATTGCGTATAGGAGGTAAAAAAAAATCTGATTTACGAAAATCCATAAATATTCTTTGTTTATAAGGCGTGAAAATCTGTATCGATTATTGGAAGATTTTTTGGGTTATTGAGTTCGACATTTTTTCAGAACAACAAAGATTTCTATTTTTCTCCCTTTTTTCTCGATTATCATTTTTATCGAAAATAGTTTTTGATCGATTTTGGCTTTCACGCTGTAGATAAGATTACGTTGAATAATAGGAATAGTGAGAATGACCCAAACATTTGTACGTATTTTCATAAGAGATAAAAAATCTCTGCTCGAGAAACAACAACTTTGAAAAGTGCGAGAAATACGAAATAAAAAAAGATTAAAGGAAAAAGGATAAATAAATATCACTCCATGATCCAACAAGAAGCTAAAAAAGCAAATTAAAAAGAAAAACATTCAGACAAAGCGCATTTAATACTTGAACAAAATGGCATTTAATTGTATCGTCATTTTTTTCGAAAAAAATCCGTGAGTAATTGTATGAACGCTCGTGCTTAAAATTGATAAAATAATCGGAAAAAACATGTTGCACCAGGCGAAATGGTATCATCGTCAGTCTGGCAGTAATTTTCAGGTTTTCTGAAGTGACAAAGGAACTTTTGACCGTTAGTGTACGCGAGACGATACAAGCCCCTCGTACTTACGTGTCCAAGTACAAAGGGACGGCGAGAGGGCCGGGGAGAGGGGAAAATCGAGCTCGGGGGTGGTGCTGGCAAGGCACGGTTAATTATAACGGGTCGTGATGTACGCCGCATCGAGGTCTCGTCCCGAAGGGGTGCGGAAGCGCTTAGGGAAGCAAAAGGGCCGGTGAACGAATACGTGAGATAAAACGCGGCGGGAGGGGGGCGATAGTATTCAAGAGGGAACCCCCTGTGTGCGCGAACAGTTTGCCGCAGCTGGTATTCACGTGTGCAGCTTTAATGGTGTCATCCTAGCCGGGCTATTTCGATAATGCAAACTAATTCTATAACACGCGAGGTCCCTCTTTCCGCAACTTCGTCGATACGCTTCGTACTCGCGCAAAGTTATGAATTGCGAAACGACCGGGAGTAGAAAATTGAAAGTTTCGCCGATTGAATATCCTAACGACCACGAGCCTTGATGTGCAATGACGTTCGACTATGCACTCGTACAATGCGATAAAAATTCCTTCAGTTAGCAATTTTTTTCCAGCGTTCTTGCACAACGAATCATACAAACGGTTTTTTGTAATTCTTCCTACAGATTTTCGAACTGTATTTACGATTCTTTTGTTAATTTAAAAAAAAATTGACGCTCGAAAAAAAAGGAAAAAAAGGACATGTTTGATTGGTACAAAATTAAGACGTTGATGTTTGTAGGCAACAATAATGTTTTTTTTTCTTCATTTTTTCATTTCTTTATTGCTATTAGTCATAGTTTTTTTCGAAAAAAAGTTTATCGATTAAAAAGAATGAACTTCGACTTCAGTGATGCCAACTTCAATGTCATCACGAGAATCCTTCAAAGGATTAGATCGATTTTTAGCTCAAATGGGTAAATTGAAATTTGTGTAGCCTAAATTAATTTCCATTGCATTCCAATGTTGCAAACTTCATTGGCATGAAAAATGTCACTTAAATTCTGCCTAAACCTCAACAAACTCAAACATTATGAAACGCTTCTGACCACCAATTGTTACTTTTAAGCCTTCATTTATTATAAATAGATTTGTTAATATCAAATTGTTCATTATCAAATTCGCGTATTGATATATAGTATTATCTCCGTATGGCTTGAGCATTGCTGAAGCAACATTTTTCATTATCGAATGGAACGTATGGTATCGAATGTCGAATTATAGGGTCAGATTATTCGACCAAATGTATGAACACAATGGACGACTGTTATTTATTTGTGAATCTGTGATAGGTATCACATTGCAGATTGTGCAGGGTGAAGCGCGACTCCGAGAAAGAGAGAGAGAGAGAGAGAGAGAGAGTGAGAAAGGGCGGGAAATTAGTAGATTGAATAAATCATTCCCATTGGAGAATCGATTCTCCACTACTATCAAAAGAGGACGTGGGTTCACAACTCGAAATCGTCATCGTACACTTTCCATTTTTTAATTATTTTCCGTAGGATTTTAACGATACGTAGAAAATGCATTGAGTACGAGAGATAGTCGAAATGATACTGAATTTTGATCAGCCGATTGACCGGACACGACTGTGTCCCCAAAACAAATAAAACTGAGTAAAATTTGACAAAAATGTTTCTTTGCGTTTCAAGAATAAAAAAATTAATTACGGATTTGGTTTTCGTTTTTTCGGCGATGAAAAAAGAGAATTAATGACTGATGAAAAAAGAAACATTACGAGTAATAATCCTTTTGAAAAACGTAATTTCGGGAAAGCGCGTTTTTAGTTTGGATTTTTTGTTTGGGTTTTATCGTTCTTATCATAAGTTTGACTTCAATCCGCGATTCCTGGACTACACGTTGGAACTTCCTCCTCGATTTTAGTTGCCTCAAAGGACGAATGTTTTTTTCTGAATATTTGCAGTAGCATAACCCCTTAAAATGCGAAAAAGGGTGATAGAGAGGGACCAGTATAAAATCGTGGGATGTGCACCTAAAACCACGATGCTCGAAAAGAAGAATGGCTGCGAGGCTCAATTACATCCTTTAACGTAAAAAATATTTGCGGCATGCGTACGGGGTCGAAAAAACAACAAAAAAGAAAAGACCAGACTTGGCGAGCTATCATCAGGCATTTGCTTACGGTACGACATAATTATTCGCCCGAAAGCGAAACGAGCGCATTTGCGAGAGATAGAGATGGACTCGTGGCGAAACGCGAAAAAAGGAAACAAACGAGAGAGAGAGAAAGATAGAATTGCATCAGCAGACGAATGACGCATTCCATAGCTCAAACATTTCGAACGCTGACGTTAAGACCGAAACTTTATGGGATATAATTAACGAGAATTATGCTCTCGACGAATAATAAATTTTCGAAACTCCCTAGAGGCTGAAGATATATCTACACTTCCATCCGGTTCGCCAATTTTCGATGCGAATACAAACTTTTAACGGAGAGAGAACAAGCTATTGATGAACTGTTATCGTTTCGCTTTTCAAAAGAAATAGCGCTTAAAACCCGAAAACACGAGCATTAATGTGATCAAGTAACATATGGGGATATATTAAAATCTAATATGAAATTTATTTGTTTTTAAATTACGATTCTAATATGCCATACAAATATCAATTTAAAAATACAATGATAATAAAACGAATATCATAACAATAATTGTAACAATTATATAACAAGTTATTATTATTGTGATAATAAATAATAATAATTGTAAATTATTGTTATTATTATGGTTATTATAATTATTTTATTATTATTGTAATATTTTAATTATTACTTGAAAAAGGCAACCTTTTTAAAAATAGCAAGTCTATTTTCGCTTTTCACGCAGTTATTATTACGTCTTTTTATGAAAAATGCATCGTTGCAACGTAACGATATATACTCTATATATATATTTTTTCCAGTTTGTATTTATTTATTTATATTACTATCCAAAGGATCTTTTGGATGAAGCATACACGTCGAAACTTCGAACAATTTTTCCTTCCTTAATAAGCGCAATTAGCAATATTGAATTCAGCTTCGTTGTAACACCTTTTTGTGACGTAACCGTTTAACTTGAAAAAAAGTCGCGTAAAAAAAACAGATTTCGTTGCACTCGAACGTTGCGGAGTTCGTTATAAATAGGAACGATGAAAATGGGGTTAGATACTCGAAATTTGGATCTGAAATGATCCGGTTGGTGAATAAAAAGGTGGAACACGGGTAGCTGGAGGGCTGAAAGGCTGAAGGGTTGGTTAGTTTGACTTATGGTGCCCAAACTGGGCCGAAACTGCGACCTTACCAACACATAATGTAGCGCTCACAATGCCATTATATCGTTGGACCTAATGAACTCGTCCTGCGACATTAATCTCGTCTTCGCGTTCAACGGTGTGTCGTTCAACAGAAAACTCTAAATGCATCATTTTATATGTTTACCCGCTGTTCTTTTTTTTTTCATAGACTCTTGGATGTACCTCAGCCCCCACTCTACCCGACCCTTTTTTCCTTCTGGGTTATAAAGTGTCACTGGCACACGTTCTCTCGTCAGCCATTGAATGTGGATCCTAATACGAGCACGTCAGGGACCGAGCAGACAGTTATTTATGCAAATTGACGTTAATGCTCATTCTCGTAGCACGCGTGTCCTTCGGGAGATGCACACGCGAGGAAGAAGGACGCCGGATAAGAGGCAACTGGCAGTTTCACCAATTAAAGTCCATTCATGGCAAAGCACTCTGGACGTTCGTGCGTTATTCATTCCGCTCGTGTTTTTTCTTTCTTTCTTAGCTCACCCGGCAATCGCAAACCGAAAAATCTCTGCTGTCGCGACAATGTCCGTTGGGAAAACCGGTTCGAAGGAAATTTTACGGAATTTTGGTGCCAATGAAAAACCGTTAAAGGCAAAGTCGTATTTACCAAATCCAAGTTTTGGAATCTTCTTTGAGGACACGTGGAAGATTGACTTAACTTCACAAATTTTACTTTTACAAACCTCACAATCCGTACATTTAAAAATACCATATTGATTGCCACATAATCGTTGAATTCTGGTGACCTTGAAAGTTGCGTCATTGGAACGCAACGAATTTTTTTTTCTCCGTGTTTTGTCATTTCTATCATTGTCCAAAACGTTTTTTTTTTGTTAAATTGAGGATATGAATCTCCAAGGAAAAACCGTGAAAACATTTTTGTGGTTTTTGAAGCTTAAATGAATTTAAAAAAATACATTGACCAATTAGAGTTTTTTTTTTGTTGCATCCCAACCATTCAAACTTCAACGTGACGAAATTCAAATGCAGTAATTAACGCTTTTAGCACTAACATTATTGCTTCAAAAAAGTATTCCGCAATCCGTATTGAAAGCAAACGTTATATAAAACCAATGATTATCTATTTTATATTGGTAATACGTTTCGATACTCATAACAGGATAGACCTCCCTCCCCCTTCTTCCCACCACCCTCTTGATATGATCCGGAAAGTTCCCAGCAGTGTCGACGAGGCCGATTGAATTTCAACTGATCCGCGGTACCGTCTCTGTGTATCCGTTCCGCAAAAGCATATTTTTGCGCTCCCAGTCGTGGGACTCTCGGTACGGGAGAACTCCGTGAAAAGGGGGTGGGGCCGCCCTCTCGGTAAAACCCAAGGGATACATCTCTAGAGGCACCTTCACGGGAGTACTCGAGACAGTGTCCCACGAGTGCTCCGGTGGCCGATCGTTGGACCAAAACCACAGCAAAAAGCTCCTCGCGATATAGGGAGAGAGAGGTGGAGAAAGAGTCCCATCACAAAGGGCTCGAGTAAAAGTGAGATAGATGTACGAAGTTTACCAGTGAGAAAAGAGGTGGGAATTGCGAGGAGCATCCGGCAATCAAAACTCTGTAGTGGTAACTTCAGACGAAGATATCGTCTCTTTTAATTTATCTCACGGTGATGAAGACACTGGTAATCGCAAATCCCTTGGGAACCCAGAATGACGACGGCCGATCGATGATAAAACGATTTTTATACTCGTATTAAAGTGAGTGGTGTTTTAATGTACGCGTTGAAATTTGGATCATTGAAATATCAGAAATGCTTGTTTCGACTCTCCTTTTATTGTATCTGATCTGGATTTTTTATAGGTTGATAGCGATCATTGATACGAAAACTTATCTTGAAGTTTGCAGTGCGAGAATGAAAATTACACCATCGCGTGACGGAGCCAGTTTTTAAATTAATCTAGTCTTGGCGTAATTGCTCTATTAACCGAAAATATTAAATTATTAAACAGTTATTCAAATAGTTATTATTCACCTTTATAAACAGTTATGAATTATTATTAAACAAGTTGTTACAGTTGCATATTTGAATTATTAAAATATTACGTCTTTAAATATCTAAAACGTACGTTTAATATAATTTATGTTTTAAATAACAATTAGTTTTGATAGAACAAGTAAAATGGATAGCCAAGTGAAGTGTCAAAAATCATTTCGACACATATTTCTATGTACATTTACAAAATTGTGGACCTGCAAATTTTCTCGATGTTATTCACAACGAAAGTAATCAGAAAAAATCTTGTAAAGGGCCCTAGATTGATCAGACCCAATAAAAAAATGAATTTTCTTTCGTACAATAAATAATACGAGCTAAGACCTGCTCGAGATTTCTTTTTCTTTTCGCGTTTCAATAATCTAAAGATGATTGAATTACTTTTCGGTATTTCGTGAAAAATTGACATTATGGAATGTTAAAAAGAGAGACATCGTTCGATAAATTTCCGTTACACTGAATAAATTATAATTATAAGTGTACGTTCAGTCTCGAATGCTTGGGGTATATATTGGATCTCCCTTTTTAATTTGAGATGGTTGAGACAAAGAACGACTTTTTTTAATTTTGACCAAAGCCTATTTCTCATAATTCAACAGAATCAATTGAGACAGGAATACTCGATGAGATCAAACACGTCGATTGAAATACTTTTCAATTATGACGATAATTAAGTTGATATTAAATTAATTGAAAGTTGAATCGATAAGGTTTATATAAATACTTCGTAATATTGAAATATCGAGAACCTATATTCGATGCTTTTTCGAAGCTCGCACTCGCCAATGATTTATTCCCTCGGCAAATGTCCCGATCGTTCCGGTTGCGTGCCGATCGGTAAAACGCACTGTTCCAGAGACCTATTCCACCTGATGTGCCTGCGTCCAAATCATGGCTTCTCCCCCCGCCCGTATCATCCCACGAGTGCAATTCGTGCCCGCACACTCCTCCCCCTGCAAACCTCTTTTCCCCTTTGTTTCTCGTTCTTCAATTTTCGACGAAGGCTTTTTCTCTCGTCTCGAAATTCGACGTAGCATGAGAGACCGTCGTTACCATTGTTCGCAGGAGCAAACCCGGCGGTCGAACGATGCAACGAGAGAACGGAAATACGATTATTAGTACCTTCGCTTCTAAGATGTCCACGTCGAATTGCTTTTCGGAAACACTGTCTTGAATTTTCTCGCTATACGTTTCGCAATAATTACTTTGCTTTTTTGTCCTGCTCTCTCGCAGAATTTTTCGTTCGTTGTATATGAAAGAATTTTTGAAACTCGAGTTAGCGAATAATTATGACATCGAAGTTTGCATTTTTCGAAGCAGGGAAGATTCCAAAGTCTATTTTGTTGTTCATATATAAATCTATATAGAAGATCTAAAAACAATGGGTAAATTGAAGCACCCTTACCGGTTTTTTCTGCAAAAAATATAATGGAACGGAAATTCGTCTACCAATTTTTCTGAAGTAAAAAATATTTTTGGTTCGAAAGTAAAAAATAAAACGACTCGTGTTCCAATGAGTTTCGAGTCGACATTCTTGCGATCGGTATTTGAGATCGCAAGAGTGCAAGAAAAAAAAATCGTTCGGTCCAATAGTCAAGGATTCAACTAGGAGGTTATAAGTACTTGTAGCGGTCGTTGCTGGTGTATGATCCTGGTTATGCGAGAACAACGCAAGGACAGGATGCCTCGCCTAGATCCTGTCTGGGAGGTCGGTGAGGATTCACCCGGAGCGTGAAATCACTTCCACCACTTTCGTAAATACGAGCTGAAATGGTAGCCTCTCTGAGTCGCGAGGTGTCCGTTTGTCCTTTGCTCGTATAGATATTGCGCGCGCCCACGAACACGGACAAACGTATTTCATTGAGCCGGGCTTTTGTTTCCTGCGCCGATCGAGCCAAATGCTCGGCAAACTAAATGATTATTTGCTGTATCTGTATCTCGCGGTAGACCCATTCGGAGACGCTGTCCGTGTCGGCGTGGTCATTTCACGAACGAAATATCGTTTTTTTCATACTTGGCCGGTTCAGCGAACGATCGACTTCCTCCCTCAAACTTCTTAATTCTTCTTTTGCTCATCTCGCGCTGTTTTTTCTTCTCCTCGCATTGCCTGTTCTTTCCCTCGGCCCCGCTGCCCCCTTAATACCGTCGACGGTTTTTTCGGGTTCAAAAAAGGATATTATAGAATACGTCAACGATCATTGGAGCTGAGGAATTTCGGTTACGTTTGGGTACGTCGAAAATTAGGGGGCTGGACTATTGTGGGTATACGAAAATTAGGGTAATTAAAAAAAAGAGTGTTGAAAGACTGAAATTGAAAAATCGTTGGGACGCTTGTGTTATGTACGCAAACAAAGCTGTGAATGGATATTTCGTTAAAAGATAATAGGAATAGAAGCAGATGAAAACAATATCCAAAAGGAGATTGTTCTTGATTTCGACTACCTGGATGGGCACAAACAATAACGAATTATTTTTCTTAACACAGATAATATCAGCCGACACTTGACCGATTCTGTTGTTGTTATATCTCAATCGTCAAACATTCTTTTCCAATTTTTTTCACCGTGTCTTAGAGGAACAATGGCATTACTATTTTTAATAACTAATACAAAAGAATGTTGTAAAATTCAATTTATAAAATAATGACAGATGTCTTTTTACGATGGATCAATCAGAAATCATGCGATAACGTGAACTATGAGTTCTTTTGTTGTTATCCATAATAATAAGATGATACGAACATTAAATATAAACATTGACATATTTTGTTGGTCGACAGTTGGCACAGATATAAAGTCATCTACGACCGATTCCTAAAAAATCACTAAAACATTACAGTCTTCCTGATTCGTTTTTGGCAACTAGAAAACTCATAGTCGTTGCAAATAATAATACAGTGAAAAGCGATTCTAACGATTTTTAGATTTCTTCGTTTTAATCGGCGGGCATTATAAGTGTTTTCGAGTGTATCGTTTGATGTGAGCACATCCTCAGTATTATCGTTTCGAGTTTTTTAATATACCCAAGTTCCCTAAAGTCACCACCCTCCTGGATCGTCTCCCCTATGGCCCGAGATCTAAAACTGATCTAGCGAAAAAAAAAAGTAAAACAAACGTCAAAGAGACGAAAAAGATTGGTCGTGCACGTGCAGCATCCGATTTTCACGTACGCTCGTGCTCGCAGGATCATTCTAGGAATATTTTCGACAAAAATACATTCCTTTATGCACAAACGTGTACGCCGAGTCTCTGTGCCACACACGCGGCTTTATTTCATTTTCTCCCTCGGTTTAACTCTTTCCCCCCCCCCCTCCCCCCGAGCTTCCCTTTTCTCCCGTCGAGGAGGGTGAACCCGAGAAATGTTCTAAAAATTCCCAAGTGACGTGGCTCCCGCGTATTTTAAAGTCCCGCGGAATACGCGGTTGTGTGCACGCGCCTGGAGAAAATCAGCCGGGATGTTGCATTGGAGGAAAAAAAAAACGTAGTGTGAGAAGTTGCATTTAAGTGGGGGAGGATGCATAACCCGAGGCACGAGTGTAGTTCGCATTCGAGTATCTACGTACGAGAAGAGTGCATAGCTCTCTGCCGCGGTAGTAACACTCCAAGCCGCGAATAAGACGCGACTTCGTTCGAGATCTCTTTTGCGTTTCCTTTCGTGCGAATATTTTTCATTTCTTTTTTTTCAATCGGTAATTCGCGAGCTCCTGAGATACGTCGGGCTCGATGCTTGTAGTACTCACGTGAAGTAACGAAAAAAAACAGCGCTTATAGGCACTGCACGTCGAATAATGAGGTTGGAAAATTTTTGTCGAGAAACAAACGTGTGCTTGTTCAAACATTTTCTTTTGTATTGAAATTTTCAATTTTTGGACTTTCGATCGATTTTTTGAGAAAAAAATGCTCGTTCGAGTTGCAGGATATTATTATTTTATTATTATTTATTTTTTCAATGCAATTCTCGACTGTGAAGATTTTGATGAATTTTTAGTGCGGCAAATGCCCGGTCCAGTTAAAGATTATTTTATGAATGAAAATTGTAAACAATTGTTGTCTATACTGAGTAGATATTGTCGATAGTTCATAGTTTATTTCACGAAATCTAACGGTCCGTTCGAGTAAAAATAAAAGGAAATATTTGTTACAAGTTCGAGGAGAACATTTCATCGGTTTGGGTAATTTTTGGTTGAAATTAAATTTCTAAAGTTACGATGAGAATTGAACATTTGCGATAAAAATTAATAAATTTTTCAAGTTGTAAATTCTATATATTAATAATGGAATTTATTATTATTATTTTTCATGTTAGTTATACTTTGCAATGTTAAATTTATCTTGTTTCAAATTGATGATTTATTTAACGTAATCGAACGAGCCACAATAAAAAAATATTAATTTTCTTACTGTGTTAACTTTATTATTAATTTAGTAGAATTATAAATAAAATCTATTATTAAAATTAATCCGTAAAGAACTATCTATTGAATTCGAACAATAACAATTTATTTCTCGACGCGCGAAAACAAAGATTGGAACATTGGAACAAATATCCTAGGGGTAGTGAAATCTTCACTTAAAACACCTCGCGGTGAAGATCGATTCCATATGTACAAAATTTACTATCAGCACATATTAAAATCATATTAAACAATCTGTTTTATATCCAATTTTTATAACATCCATAAATAGCATTAAAAAATCAAGCAAACACATATTAACAATATTCTTCCTCAAGCAATATAGTTTTATGTAAGTTGACTTTTGAAACTGACCTTTCGAACACGATACGGAGAATACACAGGTACCATATTCGGTCGCTTTCAGTCCGGAACATCTCTCAAAGAATCGTACATCTTTTGCGTCAAAGTGGCACGATGACATTGCGCTGAAACAACGTTAAGCAAATATACGCATTTAATCGGCCGCCACCTTCGCACCGTCCGAGTCTAATTGGGATTTTGAGCTTTGGACATCGTCACAACCCGACCATGCTGGCGGCAAGGCACAGGTGGGGTTGACAATTACACAACCTATCTCTATACAATTAGAAACCGTTTTTGAATTTCTTATTTTCTATTATGAAAAATAATACATTCCAGATTTTTCGTATATCGTTAAATTTGTACGGTAAAAACATTTTACCTGACTTTTGAATCTCAAAACTGAGAACGAACATTTGGAGATCATATCGAAACATAATTTTTGTTGAATTCTCAACTGAAAGATACCTTTAACGAATCTGTTCGGTAAACATATTTACCCGGCAGGGATTTTTGGCTATGCGTATAAAGTACCTTTCGTACTTCGCGTAAGAATATACATAGGGGCGGAAGAAATGAAAGTATGTATCGTTTGGTCCTGCGGTGGTCTTGCATCCGGTAACTCTGTCTGCCACTCAAAGCTCGAGGTCTCGTCTCCTCGGGACACGCACTCGACTAACGTTACATACGGGATTTAAACGTGTTACGTTACCCGCGTGCGTGTCCTCTGGCCTCGTTCTACGCTTTTCTTCCTTCTTTTCTTTTTTCGTTCTTTATTTTTTTTTTTTTGCTTCTTCATTCCCTTCCTTGGTACTTGCACACGTAGACTACGTACGTACGCGTACAGAAGGGCAACAGTGAATACGACAACTCGAGGCTTCTTAAGTTTCACGAAACTCCCTGAACCTCGGCAGCAGAAATACGTCGCACTTTCTTTCGGTGTGCGATTCCTCGTTGCCTTTTTAGCAAATTCAGACATTTTTCTTCCTTGGTCTCTTTACTTTGGTGGATGATCCCAGGGGACGGGAAGGAATGTGACGAAAGCGAATTTCCGCTCGTCTAGTCGTTACGATAAGACGGGCATTTGTGTCTTGTGCTGATAAAATGCCTCATTCTTCATTCTTACCAACTGCCCTTGCATCCTTCCGAAGAATTAATATATTTTTTGACTTGGCACTTGTCACTTGTTAACTGCGCTATTTCGTAACCTCCGTCGCTGCGATAGCTACCGTAAGCTGCAGCAGGGAAATATGTCCAAAAAATATTCTAGAAACGTTTTTCCCATTTTCATAGTCTAATTTTGCACTTTCGGCAAAAACTCTGGCATATTCGTAATCAGCGGAAAATTTCCGATCAAATAGACCCTTTTAAGAGGTTAAAAACGGAAAAAAAAATTTTCGACTTCCTCCGGCCACTTTCCCAGAATCTTGAAAATCGCGAAATTTCAAAAGGTCGTAGGATGAGCTTCTTATCCGCTATGGACTTTCATTGGGAGGGTTTGGAAAAGGTTTTTGCCTAACTTAAATAATGGCGTTGGATTCGTATCGATATCTCTAATAGTTTTCCCGGGAAGTCCACTTGAAAAATGGCAAAAAAAG
>JAPYZI010003529.1:0-21915 GCA_030523105.1 Ophioninae sp. A BG-2022a | reverse complement strand
ATGTGAAATCTTCGAAATAGTTCGATCAAAAATACGATCCTTTTTGATAAATCATACTTTTGACTACCAATTGAAAGACACATCCATTATTAAATAAATAAAAAACCAAAAACTAAAAAATATTGGACATTCTTGAGAATTCAATATCCAATATCAATCATTGGATATTTTAAGAACTCCAAATGTAAAATCGGGAAATTCAGTACACGAATATATCGAGTTTCTCCGAACGACGTTTAGCTATAAGGGTTCACTGGGTAATAAATCAAGAAGACCTACAGAACTCCCTTCTCGAGTCATAAAGTTACGTGTCCCTGGATGACAGGAAGGGATCGGAGAATTGAAGAGAGAGAGATAGAAGTGTCCGGAGATGTCCCTTAACCCTATTATTGTAGTTTAAGGGTTGGTAGTCATCTTAGAAGCTAGGATGAAGCTTTTTGATGCATAACTATCGTGCCAGGCTTCATCAGATTGCTTCGTCTTACGAAGCTACGAATTTCATGGGCCTCAGCAGAATTGGCAACCCGGCACATATCGAGACACGTGAATTCGTACGATGATGGCTGATTTTGTTGAATGGTAGAGTTGGCGGAAGTTCGCGGACCGTGCCAAAGGCCGTGATCGCTCATCCAAGTTTGTATCGGATGTCAGAACGTAATAGAATAGTTGTCTAGTGTTTGCGGGCTGGTTCCTTTGACCGCGGATTATCCAGCAGTTTCTATCCTCGACTCTGATGATTCTCTATCAATCTCTACCCTCCATCACCGTTTTCTCTACAACTCTATACATCTCGGGTGGCTTCTTACAAACTACAGCATCAACCACTGTTGTCTCAATATCGTTATACGGTATCTTCGTATTCTCTAGGATTATAGTACGCCTTGAGCCAACCCCTCGATCACTGTCTTCAACTGTACCTAAACATCGCAGTTTAGCCAAACCAGTTATCAAACTTCATTTCCAAACATTCATGCCCACTGGGTTCCTGTATTTCGTATCATTGTCGATATTCAAAAATCCTGAGGATTAACACTGATTCATTCAAGTTTTACTTTGGTTCAAACATTTTTTTGTTGAGGTATCGGGAATTCGATGGAATTTTTTTAGGATCTTTGCATTTTTTGGGAACTTTGATTTTTGGAGTTTTTTCAAAGCGCTTTTGGAAATTTGGTAATTTTGGAGACTTTTTGTTTTTTCATTGAAAAAAAAAACTATTAATTTTTCAACTCAAGCTTCCTTCATTGCCATTTGGTTTTCAACTTTTCTTCATCGCCATTTGGTTTTCAACTCGAGTTTCCTTCATTGCCATTTGGTTTTCAATTCAAGTTTCCTTCATTGCCATTTGGTTTTCAACTTTTCTTCATCGCCATTTGGTTTTCAACTCAAGTTTCCTTCATTGCCATTTGGTTTTCAACTTTTCTTCATCACCATTTGGTTTTCAACTCGAGTTTCCTTCATTGCCATTTGGTTTTCAATTCAAGTTTCCTTCATTGCTATTTGGCTTTCAACTCAACTTTCCTTCATTACCATTTGGTTTTCAACTTTTCTTAATCGCCATTTCGTTTTCAATTCAAGTTTCCTTCATTGCCATTTGGTTTTCAATTCAAGTTTCCTTCATTGCCATTTGGTTTTCAATTCAAGTTTCCTTCATCGCCATTTGGTTTTCAATTCAAGTTTCCTTCATCGCCATTTGGTTTTCAACTCAAGTTTCCTTCATCGCCATTTGGTTTTCAACTCAAGTTTCCTTCATTGCCATTTGGTTTTCAACTCAAGTTTCCCATTGCCGTTTGTTTTTAAAACCAGCTTTCCCATCCAAACTATAAAGTCAGTTTTTTCGTTGTCGAAAATTGCGAAAATTGAAGGTATTAAATGGCACGTGTTATCAACGATACCGAGCTGAAGATAGGACTGCTGGTCGAAGCAAGGACAAACCAGAGGGTCGAAACGTGCTGGGGAAAGTCCCTCGGGTCCCAATTACACCGACACCCGATCCCCGGCATTACCGCTCGGCTAATTCGAGGGGTTCGAGTACCAGTGTGGTGTATCTCCGGTTAGGTATAAATCTCCGAGTGATTTTGATTGTACACTTTTCGGACGCCGTTTGTCGTGGACACGCCACGAAACGCACCGCTCCTCGATAATATTCTCTGCCTCATCAACTCCAGTGATCGAGGCTCCATTTTTAATATCTCGTTCGCGAGCGTCGAGTTTAAATCTCCAGTTACAATTATTACGCGTCGCCACTCATTTTTTTTTCATTTTTATAAAAACTGCATCAAAATTTGGGAAATCATTTTTTTTTTCGGTTAAGATATCAATGGAACAAGCAGAGGGTTAAATAAAACGCTCCAAAATGTGGGATAGTGGATTTACGAGTTTAAATCATGTTAGGATACGAATGGCTAATTTTTTTCTTGAGTTTGTTTGGGTTCGTTTGGGTTTGAAAATTTGAGACTTTTTTAAAAATTCATGCGTCTATAAATATTTAGAATTTTCATTTTCACTAAATCATTTAGTGAAAATATTTTTACTAAATTAATTAATCAGTAAAAAAGAATTCTAAATATTACTCGATTAATATTTAAAAAAATGCCTGAAATTCTTGTTAATTCAAGGATTGATAGTTCTCAACGAAATAATAAAAAAACAGAGTTGACCCAAAATAGGGAATATTGGATTTACGAGTTTAGACCGGTTGAATGATATTTCCATAATTATTAATAATATATGTATTAACTAAACCATTTAATAAAATCATTTTTCCTAAATAAATTAATCAGTAAAAAAGAATTCTAAATATTACTCAATTAATAAAAAACAAAAAAATAGTAAAAATTCAAGAATCAATATATCTCAATAAAATAATAAACAATACACGAAACAATAAATTTTTAATCCACATACAAATCATCAATCGTCACAATTTACAAAAACGTCATCAACTTTTAAATATCCGTACGAAAACAGCTTAAAACAAAAAAAAATGTTTATATAAAAGTTCTTACGACGTTAAAATCTTGGATAATGGCACCTGCGCCTGAAATGGCTCAAACGAACGCTGAATGGTGTGAAAATGGAACGTACAAGGGTTTTCTCATATGAGAGTCGTGGGCTTTGCACCAGACGTTTTACTTCTCCCCCCCCCCCTCCTCCCCCGCTCTTCCTCTCTCTCTCTTTCTGTACCTACGACTAATTACAGCAAGGCCACATAATAACAGCTCCTTGTAAAACGAGGCTCACCAATATATAACACCCATCGTAAACACCACAGGAGAAAGGTATAGAGGACGTTTTAGTGCCAAAGCCCTGTCGGATACCAGAATGTTGAGTTTTAGGTTTTCGCGGTTCGCACCTATAGTTATAGAGGCCCCCTTTTATCGGGCTCATAATCGATACGTGTACACGATGAATATTGAATTCGAGTCGGTTGGATAGTTTCTTTTTTGTTTTTTTTTTGACTTCGTCGATTCCCTGTGACAGTAGACAGCACGAATAATAACGGATCGTATCCAGAAGCTGTGTAACAGCCGAGCCCTTGCGCATGTATTTTCTTCTCGTGTTTCTGCTCTCCCTCTTCATCAAACCCCCCCCCCCCCCCCCCACCCCGCTCCTTCCACTCCTCGCTTTTTCTCTTCCTTTCTCTTCGTCGTCTCTCTATATTTATTATCGTTAATAACAGTGTATATGTGTGTATGTGTGTTTGTGTATATTTTACCGGCTCGGTCCCGCGTTATTACAATATTATCACGACGTTTCTGATACCCGAAGAGAAGCGCGAAACGAAAAATAGCAGCATCATCCTCGTCATATCCTGATGGCTCAGTCGGTTTATACGTGTGTTTGTGCGTTAAGAGTACCCTCGGATTACACGAAAATCGATCGTTATCGTTATCAAGGGGGATGGATGTTTCCTTCAGATAAATGTTTTGTTTTGTTTATTCATATTCGTTCATTGGAATAAATAGTGTCTTTTTTTTTAATTTTTAGACATTTTTTTTTGTAATTTTAATACGTTTTAATATTTTTGAAATAATTTTAATAAATTTTAATAAACTTTTATAAAAATGTTATCACTCATGTAGGATGGAAAAATTATGATTTCGTTGGTAAACGTGTACACGAATAACGAAGGTTCAAACAACCATCAGTATCGAATAGATCGTGAAAGGAATGAATCCTGATTTTACGAGGACAGGAGAAAACGACAGGATCGACAGGACCACGATTGAAATGACCCAAGACTGTACGGTCTAAGTAATTTCCGGTTAACGAGGGGAAACTTTGATCCACAGGGGAGCAACGACCTCGTCAATCCCTACGTATTTATTACTTCGATAACAAACGGCCTCATTGTTTCATCCAAGAAATCGAATATCGTAGTTTTAGTCTTCCTGAGAATGGAATTACCAACGTTATCAAGTTCTAGTATGGTAACCTCTTTTTTTTTTATCGAAAATGGCGAGTTGGAGGACCTTGGTGCCATCTTCTTGAATGCACACAACAAATTTCATACCCGAGTTGGAGGACCTTGGTGCCATCTTCTTGAATGCACACAACAAATTTCATACCGATTGGTTCAGCCGTTTCAGAGAATAGTCGTTTCAAAATCTCGAAGTGGACGGAATCGTTTTTGTCATTCCTTTAAAATAGGGATGAAATCCAACAAAACTGAGAAATTACACGATCTCTCACAAGACGGTCATTAGCTTGAAAGATATACGTGCGTGTTTCTTCGGAGTATATTTTTGTTCCTGCGTATATACTCGAAAAACCACACTTTGCTTCATTAATCATCCACCAGTCTCTCCCTGATGCCATTAAGTGAAGAAAAAAAAAAAGATCGAACCGCTTCACAAATTACACATTCGTCTTATCCGTTCTTTTCCTCTCGAAACATCGTCGAAAAAAAAAAGTGCCAAACTTTTGATGTCGCGTCAGCACCTTCCAGCAAATGATCTCGAAGTCTTGAAGCCTGAAGGAAATCTTTTAACGCCAATTTAATTCAATCGAGATTGAATCAAAGTGGATGTGTTTATTGACAACCTGATATCACATACCGATTAATTAATCTCGTTGCAAATTATAATTCCTTTTTTTTTTGGTTTAACAAGAATAAATATTAATTATTCGAAATTTATAGAAATTGAATTAAGCTAAAAAAAAAAAACAATTTCAATTAATTCAATGATAAATTCAAACGTGTTAATAGAAAGAAATCTTTTTTTTTTTTATTAGGCCTCGAATGTATTTACAGTTGACACGATGATGACCATTATGGAAGTTCTTTTCATTTATTTTGTACCAGAGATAAAGATATCACTCACAAATGTACATAGAATGGAACTGGAATGTGTGCGAATAGCTATTCGCCTGATAGGGGGATAGTCGTCCAAGTTCCGGATGAGGATCGGCTCTGTCAGTGCTCCACGAATACCTGTCATATTCATGTATTGACATACCGCGAGACGGTTGACTAATGGACTGGCTGTTGTCCCAGTCTCGTATTACATACCACGAGGGCTCGGCCGCAGCCAAGTTTATTTCCCCCTCCCTCTCCCCCCCACCCTTTGCGAATCGAGACAACTTTCGTTCCCATCGTTAAAACTTTCTCCCTCCCTTTCTTTCTTCATCTTTCTCCGTACGTTCGTTTCCCGAGTGACAAAGCTAGGGTGGATGATGAAGAAAAAAAACGTTGTTCGTTTTTTTTTTTTTTTTTCATCGACGAAAGAATTTATTCCGTGCAAAATCATTAATTCTTTTTTTTTTTGAAAGAAACATGATTTTAAAAAAACTATTACGAACGAGATTCAACGTTGGAGTTATTCCACGATTGGATACAATTTTAGAGGTTTTTTTTTTGGGGATTAGGTTACTTTGTTTTTTAAGTTTGTTTTTTTTTTATTTTTGGAATCTCGATTTTCGAAAAGGTGTCCACGGTTCCTCGAAATATAATTGATCAGACAATATTATCGATTGTTAGAAACAGAACATTGACATTGTAGGGTTATTTACAAGATTAACTATTTTTAAATTAGAATAATTATTTCCGTTTATAAATGTTATAATTATCAATATTTCGTAGGAATATTTTCTTTTATTTCTAATAATATTTTTAATAAATATATTGTTAAAAAATTCAGGACACAAAATGTATTCATTTATACAGAAAAATAAATGTGCGAACAATCTTTCAATTTTTCTTCGGAATGACTTTTCTTTCGAAAGTACTATTATTTTCGGTTCTTGATAAAAGCCTCTTCACATTTGTATTCGTCTCGTACTTTTATCGTTGTCATCATCCACCGGTGTCGATATATCCAGCCTCCCCCATCTGCTCCTATCGCGTCCAATTCGTAACCTTAGTTGTCGGGATGAAAAATGAATGATAGGGGGAAAAGAAGTTTAGCGTCATCGATCTTGACAACGATGGACGAGTATAGATTAAAGAAGAAGCAAAAAAAAAAACAAAATTTTGACGTATCCTCGTATAAATGTACAAAGCTGTAAAAATGTACAAAGATTTAGCGAATGTTGAATCTGATCGAGGAGTCACCAAGTTCGATCTTTAAAATATCATAGTCAAGCAACGATTATTATTGAAACAAAATAATACAACGATAAAAAGTACCATAAAATTCCAACTGCTACAATCGTATCGTTACATTATTCAATTATTTATTCCTAATACGACGAAAAAAGTATATTATTCCATCAATGTTGCATCCAAAAAGATTGTCTGAAATTTCTGATAAATGCCAAGAAATAAGCCATTCGTTAGAATCAAACGAAGGGAAACACGACTGGACCAAGATAATTGGCTAAAACGTGACAGTCACCATTGAAGACGGAAGATTTTGAAAGACCTAAAGCTAAATCGACAGAAGAGCCGAGTCGTCAACGAACCGGTACAGGTGCCACATTGAAGCATGAACGACGCAAACGCCATCAACCTCGAGTGTACTCACTCTTCGATGGTTGTCTCTTTTCTGCACCCTTTCGTTATCAGCCTACAGGAATATGGACGGGTTACCCGGGCCACCAACATTCCGGCTCTATCCACGGTTTACGTAAACCGTCCACCAGGCATACAGCTATGACGGGGACGAAAAAAAAAGTGAGAAAGAAGCAAAGTACGAACATGGATGAACCGGAGAGTTTGGGGGTTCTCATGAGTGAACGATCCTGAGCACCTTTGGCTCGCACACCTTTCCACACGTGGAAGCACCCTCGAATTTTACTCTCCCTCTGTTTCGTATTCTATCTTCACCCCTGATAGCCAACCTGGTGACACATGGAGGGTCTGTGCTTTATTTCGTGGTCTCGACACCTATCCTTTACACGTATACACACTCATACACACGTGTCTCTTCAGCATCGTTCTTTTTATCTCAAAGCCGTTTCCCTTTACGGGTCTCTCTATGTTTTCCTTAATTTCCAATGAGTCGGAATACGACACATGAAACGGTAAACTCGGCTACAAAGGGATATGCTGGAGTATGAAAGCACACGGACCGGTCCTCAACCCTTTCATTGGGTCTCTGGTGTTGATGACTCTTTCTCTCTTTTACTCTACCTCCCTCCCTCCGTTCTTCTTCACGTGTCACTCTTTTTACTAGGTACAAACTTCCTTTTTTTTTTCTTAGTTTACTCGGCGCGGTTACCTTTTGTGGTACCTGCGCTCTTGCATTTTGGATATTTCTGGTGAAACACCAGCTTGCATTTTTTTACTTTTTTTGGTACTTTTTTTGGTACTTTCGTTAGTTTCGTTGGATTATATGTAACTTATTTATCGAATTGGATATTCGGCTGTTGTTAGACTGCTCACGTCACGATTGCTCATCATTTTTGCATAGACTGCAATTCAATCAATTTTTGTTGGTTCATCTGGATTTCAAATATAGTTGAATTATCTGGAGTTCAGGTTGTTTCGGTTGGGATGCTTGGATAACTGGATTTCATCAGGATTTCATCAAATTTATCAATGTGGAATCCAGATTTCAGCTAATTTCTCTTCAGATATTTGGATATCAACAAATGTCAGTTGAACAATCTGGATTTCAGATAATTTCAGTTGAGATATTTGGATACCCGGTAAAGTCAGTAAAGTAAAGCCAAAATGAACAATTTAAAGAAAAAGAAATATCAAAAAGAAAATTAAAAGAAAGTGTAATTGAAAAATGTTGGGAATCTTGAATCAATATTTGAAAGAAATGAAATTCAAGGATTTTCATGAAAAATGATACCGACTCTCTTTGACGTAAAATTGATTATCTTTGAAATGAAATTTATGAAATTGATTCTCTTCGACCTTAAATTAATGAAATTCATATAAATTGAATTTCATAATAGAAATCCATCACCGAACCGTCCATTTCGTAAGATCCAATGATTCAGAAGACGTATACGATTACCACACGAAGAAATACAAAAAGAAAAAGTTCTACTCGGTCAAAAAAAAAAAGATAAAAAAAAGAACGAAGGGTTCCTTGGTTGGTCGAAAAGCCAATAGACTAGCAGTTACACTCCGAGCACAATTTTCCCTCTTGTTCTCTCCTGACGTCCCAGCAAGCATAAATGTACATTCGCTCATTCGCTCATCAGGTTGGGTAGACATCATCAGTGGAGGGCAAAATTCGAAGGGGCGGTAGTTAGAAAAAGACAGGAAACTGGAAAGGAAAAGGGAAAGCCCGACACATTTGCTTCAAAGCGGATTCTCCGTCATGGTCCAAGTTTGATGTATATACGTCTCTGGGTTCGAAGGGTCGCTTTCCGTAGCGGTTGCTCTCAACTCTTTTGTCAATTAGCCTTCCACCATTCGGCGGTATAACAGGACGAGGACACTCAGACATTTCATACGGTGGCGACAGTGCGAAACTGGGAAATATACCCCTTCCGCAAAACTGGCTACCACGTAGTAACGTCCAAAGTGCCTGGTTCGCAGTCCCACCCGGAGACAATTAAAGACAAAGAATGTTTAATGAGTCAGACACCCAAGAGATTTTTAATTCATTGAAATCCGAACAGAGATTTTAGCTTGAAGCCAGCAGGGATTGTATTATGAATTTGATACGTACGTGATATTAGCTCGGTCGTAAAATCATTTTCGTTTTCAGTAGTCACGTTTATTTTTTTTATTTTTTTTTATCGACTTAATATCAATTTTATCAATTTTGTTTCGAAGAGAACTTTGATGTCTGGCGTTCCCAATGAGTCGCCTATCAGATGTTGCACTCGGAAAAACATATCTTACTTCTCACAAAGCTGGAAGCCAATGAGCTTTTTGCGAAATGTTTAAAATTAAATGTGAATTTTCAGTTTCAACATTTTTGTTTGGCAAACTTCGGAGCAACGTTTAAAATAATTGTCTATATCATTTTTTATAAAATTCATAACTCTTTCAAATATTGATTTAAGATGACCAATATTTTTCAATTTTTCTTTTACTCATTTAATTTTAATTACAAATTTTACTTTTTTTTTCCCTCTATTTTTACTTCAACCTTTCAATTTTCAATGTTCTTTTCTTAAGTACTGATCCATTCTTCAAAAATAAAAAATGCAAATTTTGTCTCCCACTTGGACAAAGCCCAAATCAGTATGAAACAGCCATTACGATCTCCGAAACACAACATAACTATTATCCATTCCAAAAGTCATCTTTCGAACCTAAACTACAAAAAAAAAACAAAATTATCCAACCGTAAAAAAAAGAAAAACGAAAAAAAAAAAAAAGATGTCCGTTTCATTCCAACGAGGAAAGTTGATCCCGAATCTAAACCAGGTGTTAGCAAAGGTTGGTGGTGGTAAGTGGAGCAAGCGCCGGGTTCTTCTTCACGCGTTGGTGGTTCATTGCAGTTGAGAACAGAAGCTGACGGTCAAAATCAATTTGCTACGAAGGGAGGGGCGACGAAGGGAAAGGGGGGAAGGGAAGGTAGGAGTACCAAGAGTACCAGGAGGGTAAACCATAGGGAGTGGGTTTTCCCGGGCCGGTTGATCGGCTAACCCCAGCGTTGGTGTTCGTTTCTTGCTAGGACAGACCGGGTATTACGAGCCTCTCCTAGGAAGTGTCCACCAGTGGTACCCTATACCCAATACACTATGTACCATACGTAACTAGTGTATCCTAGCTAGTTGGCGCGTAGTACTGAAGACCAACCGTTGGGTTATACGTAACAGAAATCCGTTCAAACTCCGTAGATGTGAAGGTTGGTTGAACGGTAACGGCATCAGTAGTGAACGGAGACCAGCGCGTCGTCGAGCTTCAAGGGTATGGTGTATAAACGCCTGTGGAACCTGGGATAGGTGCCGCGGTCACTTTGTGAACTAAGCTGGCTTTGCTCGCTGTTTAATTAAGTCCTGCCTAGACTACTCCGCACTCTCGTTCCCTCAGCTACCAGAACTCAACGACTACCATCCTCCACCAATACCAATAGCTAACAACCAACACCAGGGTACTCTACCAGGCCCAACAACCTCGTCATTTTTACTCCTCCACCTCCGTCACCTCCGACTCCTCTTCCTCTTTCGTTTGACCCTTGTTCTCTTCCAAAGCTTTCGTTACACTCTTGGCACCGAGTGAGACAACGCTACTCCATTCGTCTCTACGGGTCACCCTCGCTATTTCCATCGCAACGTGTTTCAACCTCGGATATGTCACGCTGTTGCTTCTCCAACAGTCATTCTCCAAATAAAAAGAGAACCTATTTCAAAGACTCTTTGATACGTTGGGAAGTTTTTTTTTTTTCTTTTTTTAGTTTCTTTTTTAGTTTCTTTTTCTTTGTTTTTTTTTTGAAATCGACGACACGTTTGGTCCCCGTTGATACTCAAAGGATTTCGTTAAGATTGGGTTGGGTCGGATGGATCCCTCGGTTCGTAGGATACTTGGATAACTCACTGTGAAGTATTTCTCACCTGGCGTTTAAGTCACTTGGAGACATCGTCAACCTGTTAGGACTTCGTTATACCTACTTTCTTTATCGGGGTTTTCAAGTTCGTTTCGACTCGAACGTAACGGAGATTTGGTCGTTTCTTTAATTCTTTTTTTAGTTGTATCGGTCGGGGAATCACTCGATCCTTTTTTTTTTTCATGTCTCGTTTGGATATCGGGATTAAAATTGTGTTAGAAAAATTGGAAAAATTGGAAATATACTTGCGTTATTTTATTGTTTTATTTATTATTATCTTTTTAACTTTGTGATTAAAAACGTTAGGAAAAGAAACTTCGTTTCTCCGAAAACTCGAACCGAACGAGTTTCTTTTTTATGTTGAAAATTAATTGAAAATTCCCGTTTCAAAAACGTTAAAAAAATATCAAATAAAAATAATCATTTCAAAATTTGCACACCAAAAAATCTCCAATAAAATATAAAACCCAACCCCAAACAAACCCAAACAAACCCATAAACATATCCCTTATTCCACTATTCTCCAAAACGAAAAATCCTTCAACAAAACTAACGAAACACCAAAAAAAAAAAAACATAAATTTAAAACTCCAAAAAATAATCCAAAATTCCAACATCCCAAACAAAACATTTATCTCCCCAAGTCAGTAAAAAAAACAAACAAACAAACAAACAAAAAAAAAACAAAAAAAGAAACGAGGAAACAAAAAGAATCTTTAAAGAGTACAAACTTCCGTATATTTCGTAGTAAATTTCGTATGGTCTTTTTCACGAGGAAGCATTTTCGCAGGAAGCGTTTTACAAGGCCAATAGACGCAAGCTCTCTAACCGTTGTGCATCGTGTGCTTTCGCTACAACGCAACGTTGAAAATCCAGCAACCTTCGCACGCGCGTATGAATTCGTTCGCGCATAACATTGAGCTTCCGTAATATAATTGTTAATGCGCTGATGGGCCCTCGGGCACCCGTCAACCGAGACTTGTTTATGCATTGTACACGCCGCCCGGTATAACGTACGGTTGGTAACGCGCGTCCGTGGGTATACACGTCGACCAGTAGCAGCAACAGCCAACCCCTTACATAAAAATAGACGCACATCGGCTTCGACTACACACTGGCATATCAGCAGTAAATACAGTACGATGAACACGCCTTGCGCGTTATGCTGCTTTTCCCTCTCTCTCTCTCTCTCTCTCTCTCTCTCTCTCTCTCTCTCTCTAAAGAGGCAAAAGAGGGAGAAAGAGGGAGAGAGAGATATTTATCTTTCTCTCTCTCTCTGTCTTTTTCCTCTCTTATCCCGGCATAAAATATAATAATGGCGTATACACGCTTACTGGGAAAAAAGAAAATTCACACATCGACACACGTACGCGAGATGCTGCGTCTCGTAGAGCCCTTCTTATGGATGTCTACAGGGTGTCGTGTTTTCAATCGATAAACCTGTAGATACCAACTTGAAGCTTTTAGATACGTTTAACAATGAATGTTGAAAGCAGGTACATTTAACAAGACATTTACAAAATTTAAAAAAAAACTAACAAACAAACAAAAGAAAAATATTTAAAAAATAATACTTTCGGACATAATAAACGATAAGATTTAACAAGACATTTACAAAATTAAAAAAAAAACTAACAAACTAACAAACAAAAGAAAAATATTAAAAAAACAATACTTTCGGACATAATAAACGATAAGATTTAACAAGACATTTACAAAATTAAAAAAAAAACCAACAAACAAAAGAAAAATATAAAAAAAAAACAAAACTTTCAGACATTTGTTTATTATGTCTGAAAGTGTTGTTTTTTTTATATTTTTATTTTGTTTGTTTGTTGGTTTTTTTTTTTTATTTTGTAAATGTCTCGTTAAATCTAATAATTGAAATATAAATATGTAGGCTTCAAAATGATAATTTATTTGAAGTCTGAAAATGTGATACATTTGAATCTGAAAGTTAGTTTTTAAATGACGAGGCAAAGCACGAAAAGTTTTAATGTGAAGGTGTTACTTTTATTTTCTATACAACAGAAAATACTCTGAAAATATTATTTTTTCGTTTCTTCTTTTTTGTAATTCTAAAAGCGTTAAAAAAAATAAATAATAATAAACCGTTATCGTACTTTTTTACATTGAAAAATAGATTTAAACGATTTAAATTCGTGTTTGAAATAAGTTTTAAAATTGACAATAACAATTTGTTTAAATTTAATAATAATAATTACGAAGTAAATGTAATAGAAATAATTTCACAATAAAAAAATAAAAAATTCATGAAATTAAATTTTCATTTAATTCATTGATATAATTAAATATTATCTGACAATAATAATAATCAAATAATATTTAATAATTCTTAACCACAAAAATACTGTATTATGAAAATCTGTGCTGAAATGCTTGATTTTTGGGACACCCTGTACACATGCATTATAATACGATTATCTTATTCTTATTTTTATATATAAAGCGAGAAGAACAACACGTATGGTAAAATCGATGTTTTCTCTACCCCCCCCCTCTCTCTCTCTCTCTCTTTCTCTTTGTCCGCGTCTTTTTCTCGTCCCGATTTTCCTCCCAAGCCATCGATACGTATATGAATTTTCCTCTTCGCTCGTTTTTCTTTTCTGTTTCCACTGTTATAGCTCTCGTGCTGGATGGTTTTCTCGGGAACGGTGATATACCTAGGGTGATTTAACGGATTCAATATGGCGGATCAGCCAGTTTGTTCTTGCAACTGTGCATGGTATAATACGTTCGAAGGACGTCTCAGGATAGAGAACGTTTGAGGGTGGTTGGTTAGAAAGAGAAAAATATACGTGGAGAGATAACGGTCCCGGTACTTGTACGGATGCCGCGGGGTCAATTTCCCGGTTAGATGGATAACATAATTATATATGTACCACTTTTGCATAATTTTAACTCGAGGGTTAGCCGATCCGAAAAGATTTCATTATTGGAGTGGTGGGAGGGAGGGGGGGGGGGGGACCAGCTGGCGTTGAAGGAAAAAAATAGCAAAAATTCTGTATTATGAAAATTCGGGTGAAAATTTCGATAAAACGATTTAGTATTATCGGTAGTATTGAGGATATAGATTTTTAAACGGAAATATAAAAAATTGGAAATTCATTAACTTGATTCTGTAAGTTTTGGTGGAAAACGTGGTTCTTTTGGAGGCGAAAAATAAAAGCGTTTTGAGGCAAACCCAAACAAACCTCTTGCCTAAAAAAAATAAACCCAAACAAACTCTTGCGTAAAAAAAGTAAACCCAAACGAACCCTTAGCCAAAAAAGTAAACCCAAACACACTCTTAGCCAAAAAAAAGTAAACCGAAACACACTCTTAGCCAAAAAAAAGTAAACCCAAACACACTCGTAGCCAAAAAAAAGTAAACCCAAACAAACCCCTGCCTAAAAAACTAAACCCAAACAAACCCTTGCCTAAAAAAAGTAAACCCAAACAAACTCCTACCTAAAAAAAGTAAACCCAAACCAACCCTCAGGCAAAAATCCAAACCCAAACAAGCCTTAGAGCAAAAACGTTAAACCCAAACAAACCCTCGATTAAAAAATTTTAACCCAAACAAACCCTTACCCATGAGTAATTAATTGGCATCATTGAAGGGCTCTTTTATTTCCTTCATTGGAAGCTCCCGGAGTATTTATCGGTGATACTAGACTCGAAACCCCTACTACGATAAACTCCTTCACTCGTGTTCTCTCGATCTTGGCAATTGCGCAGCGTTTGCAGCTCCGAAAGAATCAAATATTTAGAATGCCTTACGTGGAGTCACGCGAGCTTTTGTATACGGAATTACCGAGAGAGAGAGAGAGAGAGAGAGAGAGAGAGAGAGAGAGAGAGAGAGAGAGAGAAAGAGAGTACGAAGAGGTATCAAACAGGGCGAAACATACAAGATATAGAATGCAAAATAGCGAGAGTGCCAGGACAGAGGAACGTTGGGGGGGGGGGGGGAGGGGGCAAAAAGCAATTGAGCATGTATGAGGTTTTCCGTACAAAGTAACTCGTTTACAGATCCAACTTTGTATCACTATCTTGAAAAATGGCTTTTTGTACCTCCACTGAGGGGTTTTACTACCCTGATAATCCAAAAATAAGAATTATGGTGAAAATTCATTTTTATCGAATTGTTGAAACGACTTGTACAATTTAATTTGATTATTAAATCGATACAATTGTCCGTATTGTATTTAATCGAAAGGTTCTAAGGATTAAAGTTTATTGTACTGATTCAAGTTAATAAACAAATTTTCGAAATTTTTTACATCGTGTTAAAATTACAAATTAAATTGTAAATTGTTTTCAGAAATTTTGATTATCGAATTAAATTGTCAAATTTAATGAAACATAATTTAAAAATCGAATTTATCGAATTGCATGTATCAAATAAAAATAAAAAATCATATTTCATACAAAAATTTGATTATTAACGTAATAACGAAAGGATAAATGATATTAATAATAATTAATTATAATCAAAGGATTGATCAAACTATGAGCCAAAAGGGGAACAGAAATAAAAAACGTAAAAAAAAGGCTTCACTTTATCCACTTCGAGGTAATAAAAAATATATAGATTAATAATTAAAGCAGTTATAAACAATCTCTCAAAAAATCTTTGAAACCGAAGTGTTGTTTTTTTTTAAAGTTATATCAAATCTTATTTCTTCAAAATAGTATTAACGAAAATCGAACGTTTTTTTTCCCAATTGTAAAAAAAAAAAAAAAAATATAAAAAATACCAACGTGTCGAGGAAAAAAAATGGACATCCGTCTTTTCTTCGCGTCGGTATTTTTTCCGAAATGGATAACTCCTAGTTTTCGTTTGACGTCCGTTATCCAAATATCGAAATTTCGATATTTGGTCGACTCCTCGTGAAAGGTCTCGTGCGTCACTGACGAAGAACGCCGGGAGAGCTGAATTCTCTGTGTCTGTGTACACCAGCTTCTAATCGTATTTCATAATAATGCTCCGTGCCACCGCGGGTATAATAAACAAAGTGAGGACGTAAGAAATACCGCTCTCGGCTGGTGCGCTATACACAGTCTTGAAAAACATGGCTACTGTATGCTCGTACCGGTTAGAAGCAACAACATCACCAACAGCACCAGCAGCATCATCGAGAGAGAGAGAGAGAGAGAGACTAAACCCAAACAAACCGAATATAGACTAACCCAAACAAACCCAAACAGAAATAAAAGAAAAATATCAATAATTGTTCAGTTCATACAAACTTGGTGGATAACAAAATAATATAAAATAAAAATAAAGCCCCAGCAGCATCATCGAGAGAGAGAGAAAGGAAGAGAGAGAAAGATTAAACCCAAACAAACCCAAACAATAAAAAAATAATACAAAACAATACAAAGCAAACCCAAAAAATAAAAAAAAAACAATACAAAATAACACAAAACAAACCCAAACAATAATAAAATAATACAAAATATTACAAAACAAACCCAAACAATGAAAAAATAATACAAAATAATACAAAATAATACAAAACAAACCCAAACAATAAAAAAATAATACAAAACAATACAAAGCAAACCCAAACAATAAAAAAATAATACAAAACAATACAAAGCAAACCCAAAAAATAAAAAAATAATACAAAACAATACAAAACAAACCCAAACAATAATAAAATAATACAAAATAATACAAAACAAACCCAAACAATAAAAAAATAATACAAAACAATACAAAACAAACCCAAAAAATAATAAAATAATACAAAATAATACAAAATAATCTCAATACACAATGCACCTCTTAAATTAATTCGGACCCAGGAACTCTCGATTCATAATTCAAAAAAGATGATCGTGTATTAGTCGTTTGAAGACCGTGAGTAAGGTAGCTGAAGTTATTCCGAGAGAGAGAGGGAAAAAAAGACTCTTCTCCCTTCCCCCCCCCCCCGCCACTTTACCCTCGCAAGCACAGTGCTGCATTTCTCCCTGCAGTCTATGTGGCCCAACCAACGATGAAGGCTTATTTGCACTCGTACGCCTAAGCAAGAGTACGTCGGAAAGAGGATGCGCGACGAGGAGGAGGAGGGATACGAGCGGTTGTACTCGAAATTTCGTTGGAACACGGAATTTAGATGAAATTGCGGAAATTACTCGGGTGCTAGGGAATAGAACGTACCCGATGGTATGTATGGGTTGGTCGATGTATGTTTACCTCTAGGAACATTCAAAGTGGAAGTTCACTCTCGGCCTCGTGTTAATTTCGTTCAGGAGTACCGATATGACACGTGAACTGGAATTTTCGGATGGGAGGATGGATGAAACCTTAAATCTTCCATTTTTTAAATACAAGAAATGTTCACTTAAATTTAAATTTACGAGATATACAAAACAATCTGGCTGTTGAATGAATCCGATGTCATTCAACAGCCAGATTGATTATTCAACGACTTTAGGATTTATTAGGATGATTACCGTTTTTATATAACTTTGAAATTTGGTTGATAATCATTGAGAATCGTTCAACGAATGTTTCCTCGTTTGTTTGGGTTTGGCAAGTGAAAAGATTTCGTAATATGGAATTCAATTGAGTTTGAGCACTGGAGAAAACGTTGATATGCCTTTTTCCAATGGTAGAAAAAGTATAGCTGGATTCATAATTGGATTTATAAAACGCTGGGAATTGTTGATTTATTTTTTATACGTAGGGATAGATGGTTTGTTATCAGTGAAAGGTTATGATGACAAATTTTGGTTTTTTATTGATAATTTGATGATTGTTCATGTTTTTTTTTTTTTTTATAGTCAATATTAATTTTTTATTATTAAAGTTCTTGAAATATATGATCGTTGAAATCAACCAGACGATGTCACTTTCGTCAGAATCGATATGTACAAACTTCGAGTATTGGCTTTTGTAACAAAGGATTATTTGATAAATAACGTTGGCAGTTGAAAGATTTACGAGGCATTGAATTAGCAAAGGGATAGAAATTCAAGAACTCGGCCTTAATGCTTAGTGTTCTCTGCCAAACGTCTCCCTTAAAGCCTCGATGTTGAACTGTCGGCGTAACAGTAAGCTACAATATCCCAACCCCCTCCTCTCCTACTTGTTTCCAACCGGTTTCTATTATGCATACCCTTCCTTATTGGCAGTAAACGGGCTTACCCTTAAATTCGCCATCCCCTTTTCTCAAAGTCACTGCTGGTCCGGAGACTCACTGGAAATTACGAGCATAAGCATATTTCTAATTATTAGCCTCATTCCGAGTGTAAAGGGGATTCGTTTGTATCTACTCTACCAATACAAGATCGACAATGCCACTGAACTGGAATTCTTATAATAACTGTCGTCCTTAAATATATGAATATCAACATGTATTCTTATTCTAAGATTGAAAAATATTTCCTTTTTTTTTTAATTCGTCGAAACGAATTTCAAGTATTCAATTTAATAATAATTGAACCCTTAGGAATGCCAATTTACCATTTTCAAAAATAATGGAAGGCATTTTTTAAAATGATAGAAGAACGTGAACATGAACATTAATTGATAATATAAAATTTAAAAGTATTTCTATTTTTTTATTTGTCGAAACGAATTCAAATATTCAATTTAATAACAATTAAACGCTTGGAAATATAAATTTTCCACTTTTAAAAATTATGAAACAACATTAACATGAACATTAATTGATATCCTAAAATTTAAAAGTATTTCTATTTTTTTATTTGTCGAAACGAATTCAAATATTCAATTTAATAACAATTGAACGCTTAGATATGTCAATTTTCCATTTACAAAAATAATAAAAGTCACTTTGAAGAAATACTTTGATATTGATAGGAAAAAAAAAATCAGTGACACTACAGAAAAAGATTAATAACCCCAAACCGTTGAATTAAAACAAAAAATTCCATACGACGCTGAACTCTATTTAGCCGAATTCCAAATGGACATTGACACTGATACGCGTTAAAAAAATCAAAAAAAAATGTTCGTCACTGATCGAATCAGTGAACGAAGTAGCGGTGTATCGAGCAGGAAAACGATGAAGTTACGTTTTAGGTACGTGTTGACGTCGCCACGAATGATCCCGTTCGCCAGAACCAATTTGCCGTCGGCGAATGGTTCATAGTCATTGATGGGTCGTATGCGTTAACGATTATGTTTTCGGTTGTAATCATCGGAATGATTGTCTCGATCGTCGTTCTAATAAAGCCGGATGGTTGGGAGAATACGTGCGAAGCTTCTACCATGAAAATTTGCCGGGCCCTCCCCGCCCCCTTCCGGGTCCACCCCCCCTCAATCCCTCATACCCGTATTTCTATCCAGCCCTTTGCGCCATTCCAGTTCCATCGAGGTTCGGGAAGTCCTTTTGGGTGTATTGGGGAGTGTGTACACTAGTGCTGGAAAATGGCACATGTTGGTTGGTTAGACTGGTCCAACCGCGGATACACCATCCGTCTGGATGACGATGATGCTGCACGTACGTAATTGCGCTTGATCCCTATTTCAGGATACGTAGTCGGGACGGCTCTTCGAGCCGAACCAACGACCGGAATCATTCCGAAATGATGTCCTCGTCCGTGAGCGATACTGTATATTCCCGCGATAAATTCATTAGTTATTAACAAAAAAAAGGCAGTGGATTAGGGGTGCTGGTACAGCAATCAAGTCAATTCGATCGTCATCAGAAACGATGATGGACTTTGGGGATTGGTTTTACGACTGAATTGCACGATTTTTATTGTTACTTGATGGAAATATCCAAAATGGCGAGCAGGGGGACCTTGGTGCCATCGTTCTAAATGCACACAACAAATTTCGTATCGATTCGTTCAGTCGTATCCGAGAAAAATGGTTTTAAAATTTCGAAGTGGACGAAACCGTCTTCTCGGTTTCTCGTCCCGATTTCTCAAGGATTAAACGTTTTTTATCCAAAATGGCGAGCAGGGGGACCTCGGTGCCATCGTTCTGAATGCACACAACAAATTTCGTACTGATTCGTTTAGCCGTTTCAGAGAAAAGTGATTTTTAAAATTCGAAGTGGACGGAAACGTGCTCGTCGTGCTCTTAATCGGTATTCGAACTATTTCTATGAGTTTTCGGGGGCTTGTGATAGCAACCGAATTAAATTCACAGGCTGGAGAGGACCAGAAGACAGTAGTGGAGGGTGAACGGTATTGAACAATCTTAAGACAGCTAGAGAGGTAAGACGTTCGCGGTTTCGCGCCGGGAGACGATATCTCGCGAGTGGAAACGAAGGGTCCTTCCGTAATTACGTCAACCGCAACCACCGAACTACCGTTACGGTGAAGGGCTTGGGGAAAGTGCCTTCGATCCCCCCCCCCCCCCCGCCTCCCTTTGCTCTCTCTTTTCCTCACTCTCTCTCTCTCTCTCGACATTCCAAATTCTCAACCCAATGCTCTTCCTCCTACTGCGCCTTATCTCCTCTCCCTCATAACCTCTTTGACCCTGTGAATAACAACGTCAAGACTTTGGGATTGCAAAGTCTACCGTTGTCGAATACACTCGCGAAGTTTCACCGGAAGGATTACAATCCTCCGTGGACTTAACGCTGCTATCAGGAATTATTAAAAATTAATGATCTAAACACAATAATCAACAATTCGATACTGAAAAAAATTATTTCATTGGATAATTGATCAGTTTATTTAAAATTGGTTGTTAATTATATTGTTGAAAAATTCATTCGATAAGAAATTCATGAAAAATTATTTAATTCATTTTTTTTTAAATTAATTAATTCATTAATTCAAAATTGATCGTTAATTGAATTGATTTAAAATTAGTTAATTATGTTGATTCAAAATTTATTGATGATAAATTAATTTAAAATCAATTGATTTTTTTTTTGTAATTGGTTCATTAATTTTAAAAATTATCTGATATGCATACACATTCTAATTGACTTCACCTACTCGTTTCAGAAATCACAGACATTCTATTTTTTTGAGTAGAATAATTTGTTCTTTTGTCTATTTTCCAAAAAAATATATTCGTATTTTTATTGACTATATATAATTAACAATTTTGTACATTATTTCTTATGACAAAATAAACTTTGATGAATGCTTTATGTTTAATAAGATTTTTTATTAATTTTATTTTATTTAAAAATCTTTATTTAAAAAAATATTCAAAATTTATTTTAGCATTTAATTTTTTATGTTTAGAGATTATTCTTGGTAAGATTTATCTTTTTAAATTTTTGTAAAATGGCAAATGGGAATCCTTTATTTATTCAAATTTTGTATTTCAGTTCTTTATCGCGATATCAAACAGCCCAAAAAAAAAAAAAAAAACATTGAGTCGATAGTTTAATATTTATGCTAATATTCGTTAAGTAATAATTAATTTTAATTTTATTATTTACGACTTCATTAAACTAAAATACTTTTTATCCGGTTAATAATGATTACTGTTTGCCAATGAGGAGTGAATTTTTCAAGTATGTGGATAAGAGTGGGGGTAAAATCGAGAGAGAGAGAGAGAGAGAAAGAAAGCGATGTATCGACGCCGGTGGCTATCGAACGTGGTTGTGTTCGTTGAATTAGTAACGGCGAAAGCCTCGAGCGTAGCCGCGGATGTTTGGGTGGGAGGAACTTGTAAACTGTAATTGCATTAATTGCGGTGATATTTTGGACCCAGGTGCCTCGGCACCCGCCGTGGCTCGTTAATACCGGCCATTATCGTTCATATATACATATATTTCTATACGTGTGTGTCCCTCGATCTGAAACACATTTTCGCCCTCTCAAAATTCGGAGTTCGACGAACGAAAATCTCTACGAACGAAACGCCATCGAACGGTCAACCTCGTTCTACAATGACAGAATGTCAAAATTTCGAAATTTTTTGTGTTTTTCCATGAAATTTTGGGTTTTTGGGGAAATTAATGGCAGATTCGTGTTCAGGGGATCAAATTACATCGTAAAGGACCTATTAAAAAAATATTAAAAATCCAAAATTTTTTTCGATTTTTGGGCAAAATAC
>JAPYZI010003528.1:0-17402 GCA_030523105.1 Ophioninae sp. A BG-2022a | reverse complement strand
AAAGAGGAAGCGAAAAAAAAAAAAAAAAAATAATAAAAGAACGCGCGCAAAAGCCTTCCGCGAGCTCGGAGGGTGACGGAAGCATCCCCCACCGAATCTTGAGTCGGATCGGACACGGGTGCGGAACCGTCCACCCGAGGTAGACTCGAGGAAGGGGGAGAGAGAGAGACCGCGCGACGAAAAAGTGGGATCAGGTCTGAGAGTAATTCCGCAGGTGCGAGACGCTCGGGGAATAAATTCGAGAGCAAAAGGTTGTCCGTCCACGCACCGCCTCGATCCACTCGCGGACGTTCGCGAATTTTTGCGAATCGTCGTTCACCGGCCCGACCGACGTATTCCAGCCTGCGTTTCTTTCGCGAGTGCCAAGTGGAGTTTAGGAAAGGTGCACGGCTGACGCTTCCTCGGGATATTTCCGAGTTCTTTAGTGAGAATCCTTCGTCGTTCGTAAACGGAGTGTTTTCTCGTGACGAAAGTGGAATCGTTTCTCGTCTCTTTTTTTTACCGTCAGTTTTGAACAATACCGAGCGATTATCGCCGATAAATCGATCGATAGATACCCCTCGCCGTATGACGCTGTAATGCAGCCGCGCGGTACGAGGGCAGTTTCGTCGTGCAGGTCGTCGTTGGCGAAAGAGGAGGAGGAGGAGGTGGAGGAGGAGGGGGCAACGGTGGTGAAAAGCGACTCGTGGTTTACGCGCGGGACTCTCTAGCCCGTCCCGCCAGTGAATACCACGACGCGCTCGCTGCGCGTAGTCCCCTCGGCGTTGTCGTCGTCGTCGTCGTCGTCGTCGTCGTTCTCTCGAATCGACGATTTGACGGATATCTCGCGTTCCATGGACGTTTCGTCGTAGAGGAACGAAAGATTGCATCATTTTGGACTTGCACGAGGATTGCCAAGTGTCGACCCGTTCGGATTATAATCCGAAAAAAAAACAAAAAAAACGAAACGAATAACTCAAAAAAAGGTGTCACCGAGGAAATGTCAGATTGATTCATAGAGCATCGCAAAAACGAAAGAAAAACAAATTCTTCCGTCACACGACGACGAAATTTCGTTCGAATCGCGATACTAAAGTGTGCTGTGTTTTAATTATTTATTTTCTTGGTTCAACGCGATTAACAACCGGACCCGTCAACCCTGGATCTGATCTACGGCACATCCGATTGGCACGACGAAAAATCTAAACGACCGATACGCGCGGGAAAACGAAAATCCCTGATAAACTGAACGTTTCATCGTCGCGATACACACGTATACCCACCCGTTTGGTCACTCGCTCGCTCGCTCCCGCACACGCGCGCACGCACGCACGCACACGCGCGTCCGTATGAATATCTCGTACGAATCTCGCACGTGGCAAACGCGACCGGTCTCTCTTCACTCCCCGACTTGACTCTCCCCACCTTAACCCCGTGAAACGACGCTGGTTTATTTTTCGTCTCGCGATTATCCGCGTCTTTTCTTCTTCCCCCGTCTCTTTGTTCTTTCCCCGTTGACCCCTCGACGTTGCCCCTTTCCCCTCGATTCGGTGAATTTCCGCGAGCAACCCCCGTGCCCTCCCCCCCCTCTTTAACCACCCTTCCACCTGTCTACCGCGGCGCTTCGCGCGGCCGGGCGCCCGCGCACGCATTCTTCCGACACACTCTCGCGAAACCCCACGCGCGTTCGTTCGTGCATCGTCGTACGCGAATGTCGATCCCGTACGCCACCACCCTACTCTCGAGCGTCTCTCCTACTCCTCCTCGTCTCTGACCGTCTTTCTCCGGGTCTCGCTGGTTCACTCGCTCCACGCTACACCCTCGTGTCTCCGATCCTCGTCTCGTTCTCCGCGCTCGCCCTTTGGCCCGTTCGCCTCGAGCATCCGTCCCGCATCGCGACGCTCGCTCTCCTCCTTGTTCCACTCGTCGACTCCGAATTCGCCTCCGACCGATGGCTCCGTCTGCACTCGATACGCGTACGAATACGCGCGCGTACGCGACCGCACGCGCGCCTCGTCGCTCTCGCCTCGCGTTACCCCCACTCTGAACTCGTCGACACGCGTTTCAACGTTCGTCCGGTCGATCGGCACGCGCCTGTCAACGAAATCACGGAAATCTGACCACGGGACGCTTTTTTCTCTCGCGCGACGACGATAAACGGCGACAACGACGCGAATACACGCGCACCGAAACGCGCTATGGCAACGCTGAATCTCGTTGCCGCAACGGCCGGCTGATACCTCGACGCTGCTTCCACCCGACACCGGGATCGCTGATTTTTTTCTTTTCCGAAACCGTTGATCCGTACGAAAATTCGCGGTTAACGAAAAACGATAAACAACCGAACAACCCCGAACGAACGAATCGACCGAAAACAACGAAAATTCGCGCCGCGATCGGTAATCACGATCCAATAATTGTGCCGTTGAAATACCGTCATCATCTGCACCATCACCGAACACGCGGTTTGCTCGACGGCGACCCTGTACGACAATGTGCACGCGGCGCCGCTGTGCGGCTCCGCCGTTGGCCATCCTGGCTCGGTCGCGCCGATTGGCACAGCCACCGGAGCGGGGAATTCCACCGGGGTGACCTGGTGGCCCATGATGAACAGCAGCCTCTACGAGGAGAGTCCACCGCCAGTCCCACCGACGTCGTCCCTCGTTTCCATCCAGCAGCACCATCATCATCACCATCACCATCAGCAGCAGCAGCAGCAGCAGCAGCAGCAGCAGCAGCAGCAATCATCGACTCCCGGATCCCATCAGCAGCAACAGCAATCGACGACCCCGAGTTCCCCGGGTGCGCCGAGTTCGGGGAACGCGGCGACCGCACCGGTGGCCACCGCCAGTGGCGGTTCGACCTCGCCGAGCGCCTCGTCCGTTGCCAGCAACAGTGCGGCCGGACCTCTCCACATACCCGCCAAGAGGCTCACAGCGACACCGGCCGGTGGCTCGACGTACGGCGAGGTACCGTGCGTCGAACCGACGGTCGCACCTGGCGGGGCTACCGGTGTGATAAGACACTCGCACTCGTCATCGGCAGGCTCCCAAGGCGGCTGGAGTTACAGCCCTCACAATCCCCAAGAGGCGCATTACAGTTCGACCGCACCCGGGGACGTCCTCAATCATCATCAGACTTACGGTACTCCGAATCCACCGACGTACTACAACCTCGCGGCTGATCCCAGCGGCGGGGCGACCGGGCCCGGTTCCGCGGGTGGCGCTGGTGGCGGAGGTTCCTCCGGATCGTCCAGAGACAGCCGTAAAACGTCGGGAGCACTGAGCTTTTGGTCACCGGCTACAGCCGGCTCGGTAGCCGCTGGAGCCGGTGCGACCTCCGCCGACTACAAGTCTTACAATTCCGGGGGCGGCGGTGCCTCCACCGCCGCTTCGTCGGCCGGTGGCGCGATCACCGGTGCCGTCACCGATCCCGCCGTCTCCACCTGCCATCAGAGCTTCTCGCAGAGTTGGTGCAATTATTCGCCCTACGCGAGCGCCAGGCATCATCACGCCGTCGATACCACCGGCCATCATCATCCGCACTCGCAAGCGGGCGTCTCCTATCTCACGCCATCGGCGGCGGACGATCGGGGGAGGGTCGCGGCTATGGTGGCCGCCGAGGGTGCCTTTCCTCACGACGGCTACGGCAGCTTGAGGAATTACGCACCGGAGCCGGTCGCCTCCAGCCCCTATCCGACACCAGGTAAGCATCGACTCTGACGCGTGCGTTCTTCCTCTTCCTCGACTCTTTCCTCTTTGCTTGACCGATCTTTCGCGATATCCGCGACCTTGGCGTTCTTCCGATACCTACGCGTACACGCGCGCTCGGTGCCGGAGTCGAACCGTTTCGCGCTCCACTTCCGTGTCGTTTTTTCCGTGTTTTTCTTTTGGGATTTGCATTTATTTAGCGCTTCGCGGACTCGATTCTTCGTTTCCGTGGCATGATTATCGCTTCCGCTTCGTTGGTTGAAGTCTCGGTCGAACATCCAATTTCGTTCGTGCGTCATTCCGGTTTCAAAGAGCAAACGCGTTTCTTTGGATTTAGCGTTTTACCGATGTTCGGCATGATTCGCGTTACGGCGTTATTGATCAAGATCTCGATCTCCGATCGTATTTTATTGGGGCGCAATACTGATATTGTATCGTTTAAATGTACGAATAGACGAGGGGAGGTCCTTTCATCGCTGGAAAAGAGTCGACTGTGAGATTGGCGAATCAGTAGTTCGAAAGAAGCATGCTACGAGAAACGTGGATCGGAACCGCGTGGTCTCGGTGTTATCCTTCCTCCTTCGATCTTTTCGTCCGTTCCCGCCGATTGTCCCTCTCTCTCTCTCTCTCTCCCTCCCTCTCTTTGCCAACGACGACCCTTGGCTGTAACGCAGGGTCGTAAACTCTCGACGCGCCTTTCCTCCTCTTATTTCAGCTCGCTCGTGCCGCTAGTTGTACCATCTCGCGAGTGCGGGTATAACGCATTCATAGGCCGGTTGAATACCCTTCGCGAATCCGTTTCCTTCGGGTACTCGCGAGTGGCATTTAAATGAAAAATACAAGCGGGGTTCACCTGGGAAAAAAAAATATGATCCTTTCGTCTCCTGGTCATCGCGCAGCTGTTCGCAACGATCGCAACGCTGCTACCCTTGAGGACTCGGAGCTGATCAACTTGAGCGAATCGAAGCGTTCTCGTGTGATTTTTTGGGGTCAAGTGTTTCAGGAATTCGGCCGATAGACAATCGTCTCGATTCTCGGAATCAAGCGGGAAGATCGTTTTTTTTTTTCTCGAGGCGGTTATTCCTCTCCGTACACTCGTCGACGAGTCATTCGAAGCTTCCGCTGGGAGAAGCGGGAGAGCGAGAGAGAACGAAAAACACCGCGACGCTCTCTCTCTCTCTCTCTCTCTCTCTCTCTCTGATTCTCTCCAGCGTTGAGCGGAGGTGGTGGAAAGGCTGCGGCGTCGGGGTTTATTGGCGGCCGTAACTCGTAAACCCCGGCTGAAGCGCGCGCGTCTCCCGATCAGCTGATCCGTTCCATGACCCGTACCGGTGCGGAGAGCCTTCGTTTTCTCTTCCTCCATTAACGGTCTCGCCACTTTAGCGCGAATGATGGTAGTTTCATCGTACACAGGCGTTCGTTATCCGTTTCTCGGGACGCGATTCGGGTACCGGCCGCTCTCGATCGCGCCTTCTTTTCCGCACGAAGGAAAAAGAAACAACGATGAGCCACTATCGCGTTCCTCAAAGTACCGTTTCCGACGATGCGTCGCGATTTTTGTGCATTTTCTTTTCCTATTTTGATTCCTGCGAACGCGCGTCGCCCCGTTTCTCTCGTGGTCTTCTTTTTTCCAAAGTACACCGTTGAACGCGATCGGAGCGGCCCTGGAATCCGGGCAATCCGGGTGGGCCGCACCCGGAACCTAGGTTATCCCGGAATCTATGGAACACAATGGGTCTATTTACGGAGTCTAGGGAATTAAGTTGGGTCGAGCCTGGAGTCTGCGAGCCCGGAACCGCGTTCGGCCTCTTTCCGGAGTCCAGGGAATTCGATCGATCCGCTTCTGGAATTCACGAAACGCGATCGAGCCGATCCTGGAAAATTGGAATCGAGGCGGTTTCGCGTCAGTTCGAGAAGTAAAAAATTCGCTGTCCGTTCTCGTTCGAAGGTTGCGCGCCACGAGTCGGCGTTTATTCGACGCATTCGCGATCGAACGCGAACCGACGCGGGTTGGTTCTCGCGCTGTCCGGTAGATGGCAGCTGCGCAATCCCCGCTGGCCTCTCCTCTTACGCGGAGACTGGCGCGAGAAGGAGCGGGCCGAGTACCACAGATTCCGTTTCGAATACAACAGCGTCGCACCGCTACGTACGTAACGCGTGTACAATTTGTTCGAACGATTTACGATCTCCCTCTCCTCGTTCCCCCGCGGCCGCGTTCGTACGCGTGTAAATTTATTTCCGAAAGGTCGCTCGACGATCCGCCTCCGTCGCACGGACGCTTTTTTTTTCACCCTTGAGCCTTCGCGCCTCCTCCGGATCCTTGTAACGCTTCGCGCGATTTTTTGATTCGCGTCCGACATCGTCATTGTCCACCAACGCTGTTGCCCGTGATCGCACGCGCGCGTGTTTTTTACGTCCCTCGTTCGGAGGATTTCCAGAAAAAGCCGTTTAAAGTTTTTTTCTCATCGGATCGTCGCAGCAGCCGAAATTTTGAGGCGACCGGTTCGGATCGGAGACTCAACGAACAACGTTTCGCAGCGTTGCGAAGGAGAAATCGACTCGGCCGAGATCGATGTCGGAGTTTTGTCTCGCGCGAACGCGAGCCCGCCGTCTCACCGACACTACCGATGAAACCCTCTCGGAATCCCGGGCCACGATCCGTCCGATCCTCCCCGTTAACTTCGACAATGAGCATCGTCGGATCGCCACTGGGCGACGAGCGTTTCGTTCCGCGAGCGTTATCGGGAGCGTGCACCTCGAGTACACGAGTACGAACGGACGGAGGGTTCCGGGGACGACGATTCCCTAATTGTCTTTCGCAATCAAGAGGTTCTCGCGCTTCTCCGTTTTCCGATATCGCCGGGACGCTTTTTTATTTTAAATCCATCGGGCTCGCCGCGTCGTCTCAACGATCCGAAGTAAAACGGAAGAAAGAAGGGAAAAAAATAAACGCTCGAAATTGGATGTCGCGTTGCCAGAAATATTTTGATGTTTTCGTTGATTCGTCGGCGCCTTCGACTCCGGCAGGCTTCGCTAATTAGGCCTTGCAGCTACCGACTTTTTAATTACGGGCTCGTACCTGCTCGTTCTCCTCTTTCCTTTCGCGGGCCTTTTCCTTCGATCATCGCGAGATACTTCGACGAGATATTTTAATTAACGCTTCGCCCCCCCTCTCTCTCGCTCGCGCTCGTTGTTGTTGTTTTTTTTTTTTTTTTTTTTTTTTTTAATTTCTCGGACGAGCGAGACTCCGCGTTATTGACGTTTCGTTTGATTATGTTCTTTATTTACGCGATTACGATGGTTCGATTAACATTTTAATTAATCAAGAAGGTAAGAGGCGTATAACGAGCAACGACGTTGCTCACGCGAAATACCGATGATATCAGTCGAGCGGGAGATATTGCACAAACCGTAGAGTTAATTGATTCGTTATTCGATTAAACGTGGATCCTCGCTGTCGCGGCTACGCGTACGCGACACGACGCGTTACCCGTGCCGCGAGAGCGCGCCCTCCCCGAGCGCGGCAAGGGGCTACGAGGCAAAAACGCGGCTATCGCGTCGTCCCTGAGAATCCCTGACCTTTGTTAAATAATTTGCATATTTCCACGTTTTAGTGGGCAATAAATTCCTGCCGCTTAGGCAATCGCGAGAGCCCGGTGGTAGACTCCGACGGGTCGTAGCGGCTGTCCGAGAGAGACGGAACGATCCGGCTCGCGCGCGTTCTCGCGTGTACTCGTGCGTGTACGCGCGTCTTGCCCGTGTGTGGGACGAGAAACGAACGACAGCGGGAAGCTGGAGGAGCCCGGTAAAATGAGACGGTTTACTCACCGCGAGCTAATACGCGAATCGCGGACTCGCCGATACGAGGAATAAATATGTATAACGCCGCTCGTATTTGCCAGTGGATACCATACTTTTGCCTCTATCCCGATACGAGCCGTTACGTTCGAACCTCTCAACCTTGTACTTTTTTTTTATTTCATTCCACTTTGGAATTTTCGCCTCTCCTTCCTTCCTTCCTTCCTTCCTTCCTTCCTTCCTTCCTTCCACGCCGCTTTTGGATTATTGACCCCGGGGGAAAACGGTCGGCCTTTAATTCTCGAACGCGAGCGACGCACCGGCTCTCCTAGACCTCTTTTCTACTTTGCGAACAACGATACGATCGATGGCCTCTGCCGCCACGTGACGTATCGCACTCGTACTTTTTTTCACCCAATTCCGTTTGTGAGGAAAATAAGGAATTTCTTTCGTTTTCCTATCTGTTGGGCGGTGAATCGAGAGGGGGGAGGGCTTCCGCGTGATTCTTCGGACAATGGTGCGATGATTCATTCGCGAATCGTTCGGAAGACTCGACGGAAAAATTGGACTCGATAGAAAAAAATCCTTTTAAAGTACGTGTCACGCGACACGTACGAAAACGGAATCGAGCTTTGGGGGATTTGCACGGGGGTTCGACTTAATTCCGTGGAATTTAACGAAAAATACCGTGCGGAAAAATTAGAGCCGCACCGTGCAAAAATTATAACACGAACGATGGGTATTCAATTTTTTGCATTCGCGAGACACGCGGAAAAAAATGGAATTTTATCGAACTTGGACGGCAATCCGAATCAATTCCACGGAACGTGATTCGAGAGACCGTGCAAAAATTAGAAGCTGCGCAAAAAAATCCTTTCGATCCTTTCGCGTAACGCGTGATTCAACGTCCGGGCAAAAATCAAAGCTTGCGCGAAAAATCCATTGAACAATCGGACAAAGCGAAACAGCAGACTCGGAACGCGATCTTTGCTTTATTTTGAAAATGACATCGCGTCAATTCTCCATCCTCGTGTGTAGTTTACACCGAAAACTTACGCGACGCGATGAATTATTTCGACATTTTCGTTTTCGTGACGAGAAAACTCGCCGATCGATCTTTCGGAATGAATTTAACTCGGCCGACGAGAAACTTTGAACGGCCGGTCACAAATTGCGTTTGGACGTGAAAAATGTATCGTTGAGACGAAGCGTTGACTTTTTTCTTGTTCCGCGATGTTATTATTCCCGTACGTGCGTGAGCTTCGCAGTTTGGCGTTTTTCTATTCTCCGCGTGACGCGCGGTAAAGATTTTCAAGCGAATTCTCGCATGCGCTTCGCTCGTTTTCATTCGCCGGTTCGGACGAGACGCGATCGTCGAGATCGTCGCGATCCGCGAGAGGCGGGCGGGAAGGGAAGGTGATACGTTCCCCTTGGCCCCTCGGGGAAACGTTATCCCCGTACCCACGCGCGGTTCGTCTCTCCTCGGAGCTCGTACCGGTGCTCTCGAGCCTGTACACACGGTTCGCCGCTTCAACGTTTCGAGCAGCCGCTGCATCCGAATCGACTCTACTAACCGTTCGACGCGAAGAGGCCTCCGCGCCGGTCGAACGCGAACGGAACCGGTCTAAATCCCGCTCGCGCTCTCTCCCATCGGCTGGCGCCGCGCACGGTCGACTCGCGAACGTCAAACGCGTTCGGACTTCTTTTTTCGCCGATCGACGACGTCTTCTCCTTCCCCCGTATCGAAAATCTCTTCTTTCACCGAATCGTGATCGCGCCTCGACGATCGATGGCCGTTGTTCCGAACGAAAGGGAATTTGGAACTTTCGTTTTCGAATTTTTGCCAAAAAGATCCAAAAACAAAAATTACGGACGAACAAATTGATCGTCGATCGGGGAATTTGAGCAAAGTTGGGCCGAGCGGCGCGACGAGTTTGTATCATTGGAGTGCAAAAAATATGCATTCTTTTTCGTTTCGTTTGATACGTTTTCTTCGGTGTAGTCGAGGAATCCGCGAAAAGTTATTTCCGAATTTGCCGAATCTTTAAATCCACGATTCGTCCGTTCGGAGCAACTTTTGGGCTCGACGGTCCATCCAGCGATACCTTAAATCCGAATTTGGATAAAAGTAATCGGACAGCGGAACGAAATTTGTCCAGCGAGGAATCGCGAGTGGTCGGGGTCTTCCAAAACCCATCCCGTACCGCGCAGCTATCGCGCCGGTTTATAAACTAGAATTCCACGGGATCCGCGGCATCGGCGTTCGAGACGACGACGAATCTTCCGTTCGCGCACGCATCACCGATACGATTCGGCAATCGCGCGTGAAATCGCGGTGCACGCTCATCGCTGGTCCGAGACGCGTACGAAAAATTAGACGTTCGCTCGAAATCGCGCGCAGCTCCGTCCGCCCGTCGCCGGGTGTAGTCGATAAGAACAATAATTATCTTTATCAACAGAAACGGAACGCCGAACGAACAATTGGCATACTAATTGTGTCAAGTGATGTGGGGTTCCTCCCCATCTTCCTTGTTTCCGGCAGGTCCACTCGCCGGTGTTGGCGTCGGAGTCGGCGTGGCGGGCATGGGAGTCGGTTGCGGCGGGACGAATTCCCTCGAGTGGACGGGGCAAGCGACGGTGCGAAAGAAGCGCAAGCCTTACTCCAAGTACCAGACTCTCGAGTTGGAAAAGGAGTTTCTCTATAACGCTTACGTTTCTAAGCAGAAGCGTTGGGAATTGGCGCGGACGTTGAACCTGACGGAGCGACAAGTCAAGATATGGTTTCAAAATCGTCGAATGAAGAACAAAAAGAACAACCAGCGTCAGACGCAGCAGCAGAACAACAACAACAACAACAACAGCAGCAGCAATAACAACAACAACAGTAGCGCGAACAACGCGAATCATCACGGCGGTGGGTCGGGCGGTGGTCATCATCATCCGGGTGGAGGACACGGCAGTCATCACGTCCAGGTCGGACAGACGCATCACGCGAACGGCTCGGCCAAGCATCATCATCAGTGACCCGTGGCTTTCTCTGGGGTCGTTTTCGGCCACCATCCTCACAATCACGGCTCGTCGTCCTCGTCCTCGTCGATTCACGCGGCGGTCGCGGCCGCCGCCGCCGCCACCGGCGGCGCTACCTCGGCGAATCACGCGAATCTCGTCGCATCCGGGAGTCACGCGACCCACGGGCTTCACGCGCCGCAGCCGCAGATCTCGAGTTCGGGACTGGCGGCGCTTCACGGCGGTTCCGGTAGCTCCGCGTCCGTTGGTACTTCCGCGGTCGCCGCTGCGGCGGCCGCCGCCGCTGCGGCTGTCCACTCGTATCATCCGCATCACGCCGCCGCCCATCATCATCAACTGGCGCACGTCGGCCATCAGCAGCATCAAACCAGCCATGGCTTGGCCGCTTGAGGGACGCCGCCGTTTTCGGACGCGCCGTCGGAGTCTCCCGCGCGAGTCGGGGTTCGCGCGCGAAAGGGCCGATCGACGGTGATGCGAAACGAACGCGATCAGGGGCTGGAAATACGAGACGCGAACGCGACGAGCCTGAGATCCCAGAGAAGTTGGATTCCGTCGTAGTCGAAAAGAGCCAGGCGTCTATACATACAAGGTACACGCGCTGTACGCGCGTCGTCACGATTTTTACGTTTAGCAAGAGAGAGAGCAAACGAGAGAGAGAGAGAGAGAGAGAGAGCGAGACGGACTCTTTCGAGTGAGATCTCTCGATAGACAATTAATAACATTAATATCGAATGCTGCATCAAGCGTGAGTTACGCGTCGTAGCAACGCGACTGAGTGAATGTGCCTGAAATTATTACGAGAGTATGCAATTAATAACTGAAGTTGGGAAGCGAAAGAAAATCATCGAAAAAATGGTTGATTAGTTGTGCGCTTAATTGTCAAAGGCGAGAAGGGCGTTGTACGCGCGGGAGAGAGAGAGAGAGAGAGAAAGAGGGGCGGCTCGTTTTCAGTGCGGTGCAGCGCGCTGGAACCTCCGAGCGATCCGTCCGACTCGTAACTCGATAGTATTCTTCGAGACTCGCGCGTACCTAGCCAATGAGAATAGATAGACGGGGAAGACGAGATTGTACAATTATCGTTGAAGCGAACAACGAGAATCAACTGTTTGATTAATCGTCGCGTATTCGAGCCACTTGATACTTTCGAAACGAAAATAACGGAACGGAGAACGGTTCGATCCTGCGCGATGCTGCGCGCGCTTCAACGCGGCTGGACGAAACGGATAAAAATGGCCGACGGAGCACTTTTTGTTTCGCAAGTAAGTCGAGGTATCTTCGTCTTTTACGTTCTTTTCGGAGTGGTCCATCGACGACTCTCCTTAATCGCGTCTCGCTCGTTTGAATCTTGTCGAACTGTTTTTCAGGCTAGCTCCTTTTGTTTGTTTGTTTTTTTTTTTCTGTAAAGTTTCGACAATCGTTCCGTAAAATTCGCTCCCCAAAATCATAGTCGTAATTGTTATTTGTTATTCCAAATCGCTCCTAGAGAGCAACGTTCTCTCTTTTCGACGGACGTCTCTCTTTCGATGCAATTTTTAATCAGTCGAAAAGAAACCGCGAAAAACTGAAAATGAAAACTCCTGGCCTGAAAGGCGGAGGGATCGCCTCGGTCATTGGCCATTTCTCTTCGAAGCGAGACGGCGCGACGAGCAGTTTACGCTTCGGCGCTTTGTACCGACCAGTCCGAAGACAAGGGTAAAAAGAAAGGAGAGAGAGAGAGAGAGAGAGAGCAACGCGGGATCGACGTTGCACAGGAAACTCTCCGATCGCTGTGTTTTTTCAAAATATTTATGCACGACGATTCGTCGCGGGGCATCGTTCGCGTCGCTTCCTCCCTCTCTTTTCGTCCCTCCCTCTCTCTTCGCTTCTCTCCGAGATAGACGTTCCGGAACAATTTGCCTTTTCTCCTCTCTACTTTTGCTTCTCCGGTTGATGATAAAGCGACGCGTACCGTTAGAAAATATCGTCCGCAGCCAACGAATTCCGAGGTTGGATACGCCCAACGAAATCGCTGTGTCGAATAAACTTTTTTTGTTCGTTAACTCGTAGAAATTTTGCTGAATCGAGAGCACACGCGAGGGTCTCGGTGTATCGTAACTTTCGTACGGTTTCAGCTGTCGACCTCTTCGAGGGAAAAAAGATTCGGAAAGTATAAAACTCGTTGAAAAGGGGTTGGATAAATTGACGCGTTTGTGAATCAGGAGTTTTTAATGTTTAAAAAACCAAGCGTAATAATACGGGAAACAAGGAGCGAAAAGAATTGTTGATTTTTAGCGTTAGAATTGCAAATTTGAACATTTATAGCTCTCGTGTCGCGAATTTCAACATTTTTTTGTCGGATACAAATTTGGACGAAAATTGATGAGAATTTCGGAATTCGAAAAGTATAGTTCCGCGGGCTGCACGATATTTTCTGTCGTACAACCACCGATAATTAAACATATATTCTTACCGGGATGGTGGAAAAAAAGGAACAACGAATGAAAATCTAGCGTAACGCGAGAGGGAGCCAGCGAAGGAAAGAACGAGCGAGACAGCGCGCGCTCGGAGAGTCAAGCGTTGATTGGCAAAACTCCTCTCTGTACGACCAGCCGTACTCATTTGCCTACCGATAATTGCAGTTTTAATGGCGCGAAGGGAAACAAGACGACTGCGAAACGAATAAGAAAATGCTCGAACCAGTTGCGTCGTTCTTTTTTGTTCCGATGACGCGTCACGAGCAATCGATGAAACGATAATTACATAAAAATCAATTTGAAATCTCGTACTTAAGAGGGAAGTAAATAGAAATTTCAAGGACCGGAGAGAAACTTGGACCGTCTCTGTTCCACGGACGGAGAGAGGAGAGACGGTCGACTTTCCCTTAAATTTTGTTTTTCTCGCGCGTATAGCAATAGTGAACGAATAATCGATCGATGCAACGATCATACCGGTGACAAAAGAAAATTCGTCTAAACTGACGACGATCGGGTAAAAAAAGATTTGAATTTCGATTAATCGAGTTGTTTCGCGAGCCGTATTAATTGTACGAAAAAGAAACACACTTTAATTATTTATCCAGTGATCGATCGAAATTTTGGTGGACGCGACTGTTTGTTTTATTTGATTTTTTTATTTCTTTTTATAATAAAAAACTTTGTTGGAAACGTGATGTTGGTATGGAAAATTAAGTATTTACGATTGAATGTTCCTTCGAGGATGAGCAACGGAACGTGTTTTTAGCTTCAAAAAGAAATATAGTTACGTTTTTTGAAAGAACGAAAATTCAATTGACGTCTCGAAACAAAGCGAGAGACAACCCTCCTCGGTACGTGTTCTCTCGTTGTATGTTTTCGTTCTTGTTTCTCGTTCGTGCGCGTATATGTTCGCTCGTGGGCGTCAGTCAATGTGAAATAATAAGAAAAAAAAAAACAAGAAGAACAAAAAAACAAATTAAAAATGCGCACGCGCGATCCGTGAAATTGGACATCGCGTATCAAGGGAGAGATAAAATGAAAACTGCTGTATAGTTCTGCCAGGATAAATCACCAATGGTTATATTGTATTATGTAACGCCGATAGATATTATTGAATTAACAATATTCAGTGTATAAGCGAGGTATAAATGTGGTCGATCGAGAGGAAAGCGCAACAAAAAGTGAAACGGGTTTGACGAAAGAAAAAACAACGAACCTTCGCGAGCCGGTCGTCGCCGAATCTGTCCAGTGTCGAAGACAAGGGTAGAACGATACAAGAAACGAGAGGAAGAGAGCGGACGACGGCCGTGAAAAAAAAAAGAAAAAAAAAAAAACGGAAAAACCCACAATTGTAATTAGTGATAGTTATTACGTCAAGGACAATGTTTAACAAGATTCTAAGGTTATTAAGATGATTAATTATGATTATTAATGATTATTGTGAGCGTCGCGTTAATATTACGTTATTGTTTTTATTGTGTGTTGTTTTTGTATGTATCGAGCCTACTGTATTAACTATATTACGAATGATCGGTAACGATGGTGACGAAGGTGACGACGACGATGATGATGATAAAAACATCCGTTCGCACAAAGGAGACGAAAAAACTGTGTTATTAAATGTGTATATTGTCTTGATCCGCTGACAGCCGTTTACATCTAGCGTTTACATAAAAAAGAAGCTCCCTGCTGCGACGTTCAATTGGTGAAATCGACGAAAGAATTTGCCATAAATCCAATTTTCCTTTTCTCGCGCCTCGATCTCCCGCTAACAATTACAGATTACGGTCAATTTCCGCGGTTCCACGAACCGGATTCGTTTTGACAAAAAATCCGAACGATCTGTTTTAAAAAGAACGAAGAGTCCCTGGATCGGTACTTTTTTTTGTTGAATACGAAATTTTTCGAGCTTTCCCTCGTGTCCTTTGTTTGTTTTTTGTTTTTTTTTGTTGTTTCACGGCAACCGGTGAATTTTTATCTCCGCGTAAACGAATAACGATATCCCTTTTCCTCGTAGATCTTGCACCGAATTTTAAAAACAACTATTCGAGTAGTTGGTACTCTCTTGTAAATAAAGTATATTTAATAAAAATAAATCAAGAAAACAAACAAACTCGCACAGACTCACGAACACGCGTATACACGAAGTAAGCAACGATCGCTCTTGTATCGAAGTGCAATAAAAAAAGGTATGTCTAATTAGTGCCAAAGTAAACGATAAGCGGAACGAGAACTCTTGTTTGTTGTTTTCTTTCTCTTAATATTTCGAGTTATTGGTCCGAGCGACGTATCCCTCTTTCCCAAAATAATCACCGAGCCGAACAGTTTTATCTTTTCCTCGCGAAACAAAAATTAAAAAATAAAAACGCTGCCGCAACGATTCATCGAAAATTCGTCGTCGCGCCCAGCGACGACGAAACTCAATCTTCAATTTCGGCGAACGTTTCGAACGGCCACGAATCATCGATCGAAGATGCCTACTTTTTTCTTTCAACGCGAATAAACGAATCGTTACGCTTGCCGCGCGTGCAGCGGGTAAACAACCAACCATCGATCGTCCCTCGTCGTTCTTGCCGTGACTCGTCACGATCTCGATTAAAATACAACTCGCGTTTGTATCGCGATGCACGAGTACTCGAGACCCGCGTAGTTTCATTAGTATTTATTTTCCTCGAGATGAACTTGGACGAGAGGGTCTCGAGTCGGCTACGGAAACGAGTGCATTCGCGTCCTAACCGTAAATTTATTTCCTTTTCCCTAAGATTGCCCGATCGCGCTTTCCTTCTGGTTTCAAAGACTTTGTTTTTTTTTCTTTCTCAAGTATACCTAGAAGAAAGACAATTACCGACTCGTAAATTCGTGTGTAAATAATGTACGTGTAATCAGTTACGTCCGAATATTCATTGACACGGTCGTTATAAACGCCAGATCGTTAATCGTAAGATATTAGCGCGACAGGTTGCGCGAGCGACACGATTTATTCGAATTTGCCAGGATCACGGGTCCGGCGCCTTTATTAATTACAAAGAAAAACGTAAAAAAAAAAAAATAAAACGAGACACGGACGTATACACGCACACGTCCGCGCAACGGTATATTCAAACGTGTCACCTTTTCTTCTTTTTGTACCGTAAGGACGGAGAGCTCCGATTAATTGATAAATACTTGGGGATCGAAAGCGAACCCTGATCGTTCAGTAAAAATATTAAAGCAACGATTAACGAAACGAACAAAAACAATCCAGCCTATGATTAGCTGTCCGAACGTAATCTATGTATAAATGTACGTGTATCTCTGTAAATAAAGGCATACTATCTTATCTATACGTTACAATATTCCATAATGACTTGGGCCGAAAAGGCTTCGCGCTGATCGCGAAAATATTTGCAACGAGACGCTTTTCGACGCGGCAGCCTTTCACCGTCCGGTGAATGGAACTCGCGGCTGCGGATCAACGAGACGCCTCTTGCGATCTTTTCTCATCTATCGGGCATCGGAGGTAAGAACATTTTTATTGATTTCGGTAAAGCTCCTTATTGCTGGCTGAATTAACCTTGGTCGATGATCCAACGATCGTGGAAAAAGAAGGGAGGGGTTCACGAGTAATCTTTTCTTTTCTTTTTTTTTTAATGAGATCGTTCGGCAATTATCGTACCGATTGAAAAATGAACCAACGGTATTGCACAATTCACCTTTGGTATCTGTCATGTATTAATATCTCTTTGTGAGTTTATAGTTTGGTATTATTATTATTTATAATTATTATCTATAAATACTACAATGTATATTCTTAGCGTATACTTGTTTATCTACCAATATACTTTTATGAATTTGAGAAAAATTGTCATAAGCGAAATATGATAGTTAGGAGGCTTGAAAAACATTAAAAAAATAATAATTGATGAATCAAATATTATTTTTTCGTAGAAATGTTGGGTTTTGGGGAAAATTAATGGCAAATTTGTGCTCAGGGGATCAAATTACATTGAAATGGACCGATAAAAAAAAAATTAAATATCCAAAATTTGTTTCGATTGTTGGGCGACATAAGTCTTTTCACTCAATCATCGATAACTTTTTTCTCTTTGGGATTTGGTACTCCACTTTGAACTCAATCTCTTCGGTATGATTTTCTCTTCAAATCGCTTTTTTAATCATCACAATCCGATGATTTTTCGATTTTTGGCAGAATTTCAAAGTTGGCCCATCGATTTTTGCAAATTTTTCCATACATACCCCTTTGCGTTTTTTTAAGCGATTTTTCAACTGGGGTTTACGGGAAAACTATTAGAGATATCGATACGAATCCAACGCCATTGTTTAAGTTAGGCAAAAGCCTTTTCCAGACTCACCAAATGTATCCCGATCGCCTACGAGAAGCTCGCTCCGCGTCCTTTTGAAGTATCGTGATTTTTGAGATTCCGGGAAAAGGGGC
>JAPYZI010003527.1:0-17411 GCA_030523105.1 Ophioninae sp. A BG-2022a | reverse complement strand
AAAAAAAAAAAAAAAAAAAAAAAAAAAAAAAAAAAACGCAAATAAAAAAAAACTAAAAACAAGCTCTGGAGAGTCTTTTATCGCGACAGTGTCCAATCAGATCAGTTGCGCAACCGATCGCCCACTATCCGTGCATGTCTGATCGATTTACGCATTTTCTTTGTATCTAGAAGTCTATCTGTGCGAGTGTTGTTTTTTTTTTTTTTTCTGCGGAATCGAATCGAATACGTAATGTGAAACAGGTATCCTTTCTAAAATTCATTTTAACGCGTATCAACCGCGCGCAATATTGAAATGTTGTCCAATTGTATGTAGCTAATAACGTGCAATGGAGCGGTGCGCACGTAACGATCGTTCAAGCGTGATTAATCGACGAAAAACTTATTTCGCTGCTCGCTAGTGGCGATTCGTAAAAAAAAAAAAAAAAAAAAAAAAAAAAAAAAAAAAAAAATAAAAAAAAAAAATTGAACATTTTCGAACATCGATTTTGCATTGAAAAATAACAAAAGTCTAGACATTATTGGCGAATGAAATTCATCAATAAAAAAAAACAAAATTTATTAATATTTATCAATTAAAAATTCATCAAAATTTATGAATTACAACAGTGAGTAAAATAATTCGTTTTTTTTTTTTAAACTGTTTAATTAATACTGTTATATTAATAGTTTATTATTTATTATTATTATTTAATAAAAGTCGTTCAGTTTTTTATTCTTTATGAATATGTTAAAAATAATTATAAATAAATCTATTACAAAATAAATTAAACCGCATTTATTGAAAAATAGTAAATAATAATAAAGCACTAATGTAAAAGAAATAACGCAAGGCAAGAAAAAATAATTGTTTGAGCTCTGATGTTGCTTTTTATATTTCGTATTTTTATAACGAAATAAAAAATTCTCATTTTAGAAATATATTATTTTTAAATAAATGTGAGTATGAAAAACAAGTTTGTTTAATTGTTATTGCATTGGTCATTGATTGCAGATTTGGAGAAAAATGCTTTTAATTTATTGAAAAGTCAATTTTATCCGGCAAAATAATTTTTTAAAAATTAATTACTAGGAAGAAATAAAAATTCGATATTTCGGACCCAAACCGAAAATTTTCATTCACCATCCCTGTTATCATTGTTATTTCGTAATTATCGCTTGACACTTTTTAAATTCGTGGATTTTTTTTTTTCAATTTTGAATAATCTTTTCGGCTGAATAAATGTTCTGGTCGGATCTCCGATCATTTTATTTTTCTATAATTCCTCATTTCCCGTTCCCACCTTTCGTACTCCGATATATATTTCTTTACACTTTCACGATTACGGTGTGGCACGACCGTGACTGTTCGGTTTTTCTTTCTCTCCTGCGCGGGTCGGTACAGGTCTTTTACGTTCAGTTACAGTCTGTGGAAAACGGGCGTATGTCAATAGAAGCCGAATAAAAAAAAAAATTTTTTTTTAATTAAAAAATAAAAAGCATTTAAACAATCGCTATTATTATCGACCATTTAATAATTTATTCGAAACGAGTATTTTCATATTGTTTTTTATTTGATTCTCGTCACTTCCCGTTACATCGAATAGATTATTATTATTTTTTTGTTTCCAAAAATGAGAAATGTTTAACAATTATTTTTACTTTGTAAATATTACGGGATAGATATTAAAAAATCGGTAATCATTTTGAAAATTTGAGGAATTATAGTATTTTATAAAACGATAATTTATTCATCATTTTTAATTTATTTAATGCAGAATTTAGTAAAAATGGAATTTTATTTATAAACTTATAAATATAACATTATTATTTCTTTGATTTTTTATATAACATTATAATGAAAAATACAATAAATTTTTTTTTTGTTGTTATAGAATTAATTTATAAATTTTGCGATAAAATAATTTTTTCATGTGCCATAAAAACAAAACGAATTGATTTTCTTTTATCATGAAAATATTGGCGTTCATAACGTTTATTTCTTTCGATTATTATTTAATGAACGAACGACAGCAATAAACATATTTTATGTTGCAAAATAATAATCCTGATATAAGATATTGGACATAAATATTTATGTGTTCGCACCTTCGTATTTATTGAACTCTCTTATCGTTAATTCAATTATCGTCATTAATTGGATAATTAGAAATAACTCGAGAGATCTGGTCAATCATCGCACGTTTATTCGATAACGCAACAGAAACAGCAATTTTTTGCTGCTTGAACGATAAAGTCTACTTTGATTGCTCAGATGCTTTTATTATTATGATTATTGAAAACTAATTGATTATTAAATAAAATATTGAATAATTAGCGTTATTATCGATATAAGTGACGATTTAAATAAAATTATAGTTAAAGTTACGTAATATAGTTGTTTATTTTTATCACCAGAAAATTATGGATGTTCTTTTTAATTTGACAATTTTTATTGCATAATTAAAATTGTTTGAATAAATATAATTATTCCTCCAACAAGTATTATCTATTTATGAATTTATCGAATATGTTTATTACTTCATTATTTCACATGACAAATTTGTATTTATTATATAGAGTAATTAATTAATTGTTACACGAAATATAATTTTTAAATTTAGATATCAAATAGTAAATAGCAAACTATTAAGTTAATCAATAAAATTAACTCGTTTGGGTGCAAATTCAAATTTATTTTTCTTTTTATTTATCAACAATTTATCAAGTTTATGAATTGCAAATGGTAATAAAATTAAATAAACAAGAAAATTGATTTTTTATTATAAACCAAACATGTTTATAATCATTTATTTAAAAGTTTTATTAGTTTATTGAATAATTTTAACAATTACATTTACCCAATTTATTGTAAGAAAAAAATTGAAAAAAAAAATCAATTAATTTCGACGCGAATAATTGTTCATTGAAGTGCGAACTCAGAGATCGTGGTGAAACTTCCAATGTCTCGAGGCTCTTGTTCTCCATTCTATATTTAGGCATTTATCCCTATATGGTGAATTTTAATTGTTATGGTTCCCTAGGGGTTTCTTTTTTCTCGATATCATCCTTCTGTATCTTATCAGATCAATTCGGTTGCAAGTGGAAAAAAAAACGTTAATTATGCATTCCGCGTCCGCGTCATCAACCATTTCTCAGTCCGAGCCTTTTTCTTGCCTATAATAATAACGGTCGTTTCGCTCGTCAATCTTTCTTCGAGTTTTCTTGTTTCTCTACCACCCTCGATGAACGTCGACGACTCAACACTTATCGGATACGAAGTACGCGGCAAAAACTCCGTTTTTAATTATACAATTTTTTTGTTAATTTTTTTGTTGCTTCTATGATTGACTTAGCTCACAATTAATCATGCGGAAGGCGTTTGCTCGGTAATACACCGGTGTCACGTCGCAAAACTCGCGTGTCACTTTTCTTCTCGACTTCCAGGACATTCTAATCGAGACTGCCACCATTCGCCTCCATTTTTTTAAACTTTTTTTTCGAGTTTTATGATTCCTTGATTTTATATCGATTTTATCCTACTTTTTAATAAGCTATTGGCTTTTTATTTATTGAGGAAAAAATATGGACCCAAATTATCATCAATGTCTTATATATATATATTTTTTTTTGTTTTTTGGACAACATTTGAGGTTTTTCGAAAATTGGGAAAATCGCAAAACACGGGGATTTAGAATTGCCTTGAAAAAATAGAAATTTAGAAATTTCTAAAAAATAGAAATTTAGAAAATTTAGAAAGAAGAGGAAAAAGTACGATTTTCTTTGGAGAGGAATATCTGAATTTACTTAGAAAAGGTATATTTGGATTATTGCAAATTTAAAGGCAAAAAAGTTTATACAATTATTTAGAATTTATTTTGACAAGAACAATTTGGAATTTTAGAAATTGTGGGCAGAGAGTTTTCAGAAGAAAATTTAGAATTTTTTTTTTAAAGAAAAATTTGAAATGTCAGAAAATTAAAGCCGAAACTTTACAAAATAAAATACAGAACATTTGTTCAAAAGGAAAATCAAAAATATATTTCGAAAAGAAAACCCTAGAATATCAGAAATAGCAGAAAAAATTTTTTCCAAAAAAGAATCCAGAATTTCTTTCGGAAACAAAATTCTAGAATATCAGAATTTTTATTTAAAAAATCCTTATCAAAAGAAAATCTAAAATTTCTTTTGAAAACAAAACTCTAGAATATCAGTAATTTAAAAAATAAAAAACTTCTTCAAGGAAAATCCCGAATTTCTTTTAAAAAGGAAAATCTAGAGAATCAAAAGTTTCAAAAAAAAATCTTCCCAACGGAAAATCCAGAATTTCTTTCGACAAGGAAATTCAAGAATATCATGAATTTCATACAAAAATCTGTCAAAAAAAAATTTTGAATTTCTCCCCCTTTTCTTTTCGAATAGATATCGATAAGGCATTTAGATTTTTTATGTAGATGACTTTTCAGGTCAACCCGTCCACCCAAACAAGTAGTAATTTTTTGGATTTGCCCCTTTCGAATGTTTGTAAATGACAGATTGAATTACAGTCAGGATTGAAGTGTGAGGGAGTATCGAATAGATCGACATGCTCGATCGATCGTGCATCGTTTCTAAATCCATTAGCACCGATTTTCCTGCCTCACAATGATAGCCAGGACTGTCTCTCTGGAATTTCGAATGACCGATTGGTCGGTCATACCTCGAGGCCAATTTCCTATCTCGTACGATTGCACTTGGTATCGAAACGAGCACGTGATGCGCGAAATGCTATCCGACCGTTCGAAAGTACGACGAATCAATGAAGAGAGTAACGGCAGAAGATATCAGTCCAGAGGGATGATGCATCAGGAAGCAATCTTTCGTTTCTCAACTTTGAAAATTTCACTTAACTCCAGACGTAAATCTCACCATTCTTTTTTCAAAACATCGACTGGATATTCGTATTTTTTAATTTTTTAAAATAGTTTTATTTATTTATGTTTTGTGTTAAATAAAAGTTTAAAAAGTTTAGTTCCATGGCAAATAGGGAGATTTAGTTTCCATTAGTTTGGACTACTTAATTATTCAGTGAAGTAGTCTGAAGTAATTCATGTATTTTATCAAAAATAATAATTATTATTATTGTTAAATTATTATTATTATTAAAACAAGTATTATTGTATCAAAAACAATAATTCCTCAAATTTTCAACATCTTTCTCGTCTTTTTAATACCCATGCAACAACACTGAAAAAATCTCCAAAATCGACAATAATCAGAGACCAGAAGATCCAGTGTAACAATCTATTTTTTAAAATCAAAGTGCGTTATTTTTCGTATTTAACGGTCACGAAAAGTCCAATTGGAACGAGAACTTCCGGTATAAGAAATTCCAGGGAAGTTCCAAGATGACTTCTGACTTGGTAGTTCATTTTTATGCCTAGATGAAGTTGCTTAGACGAACTCGAAGTTGTCTACTGACATGGATTCCTTTAGCGTTTTTACCGAATCCCAACAGGGAATTGACGAAACCTGTAACTTTCCAGAAAATGTCTGATACCGTTGCATTGGACCGGAAAAGAGTATCAAAACGTTCCGAGGTTTTGTTGTAGGATAGTCAGAGGTTGGTCGATCGGAGAGTCGATTAAAACGAAGACTGTGATGGAAAGAGGAAGCCCATAGATGCCGGGGTAATCCGCCAGTAGCAATGAAGAGGGGAACGAGTTGCCGAGCGAAGCGGCAAGTTCAATGACGCGAGAGCGGCCCTCAGCCATGAGGCGATCTCATACGGCACGCGCTACACTACTCTCGGTACTCGATTCACGGACAATACCAACATTGCGAAGCAAACAGTCAAGAATAGAGACCAGACTTTAGCCCGTGGATGAACAATTTGTCCGCAGGGATATCCAATCGTGGCAATACCAATTGGACATTACCGGAGTGCAAAAAAATCGGACGTCAACGACGTGGTACTTGGTTCAATGTCGAGGGCAATTTTCACATATGGAAGGCTAATTGCTGGTTGGAATGAAACGTTGGCTGATACGTTCGACCTGGAATCCTTGCGAATGACGATTTTCTGAGGATTCAAGTTGCACGTGGTTACCCGTTTTTCCGGTATTTTCAGTGTCTCCTAGCCAAGGTCTTCAATATCCAAGAGAATCGTGAATGTCTTCGATGTTACAGGTTGCTATTACCGGTACGCGAAGTTTGCGGAAATACCGTAAGAGACCCCCACCGAGTCTGGTTTCGAATAGCTAATTTTGAAGACCTCCAGATACGAAAATGGAATGGCCCGTTGATAGGTCTCGGTGACACGGGTTGAACGGACTTGCAATTTCTCCCTGCAAGTATACCGATCTTTTTTGTTGTTGTTGTTTTTCTCTTATTTCTTTTTTTTCTTAACTTTTTGTTTCTCTGGAACACGTCTAGGAGGTCGTAATGATGAGCGGTTTTGCGTACGCGATGAAGCCTCCGAGCGTAAATACCGTTATCGTATAAGCGAAGAAACGGTGCCCGCGAAAGTCGATGTTTCAGTGGCTATGATATACGTGAATAGACGCAACGAAGGACGAGAGAGAAAAGTGGTATGAATCATGGATGAGAAAACGTCCACACGCTGGAACGAATAAACAACGAGAATGGGATTTAAAACAAAAAAAAACTCCGGTTGGGAATCGAATGAGTACTATGGTCGGGTCCATATAGGATTTTGCTGTCTTTATTAGGGCCCTAATCGGGTATCATTCGGGCCCTAAGTGGCTGATCAGACTTTGCTACTGAGGACCATTTGAGGCGAGATAATGAGGGCTTTCAAGGTTGCCTGAACGAACCCTAATGGAAAACACGGTGGCTCCGTGAGTTATCCCTGTCGATTGATACACGTACCTGTCAACTTCGAAAGAAATATACATGTTCCTATGAAAAGTATTCAGCGGAAATTAGTCACTGTAAAAATGTCAAAAAACAAAAAAAAACGAATTGGATTGTTGAAACATACGGACTGGCATTGCTCCACGAATAAACAAAGCCAATAACAATAGTACGTAATTTTTAAAAGGATTTTTAAATGTCAAATATAATCATATTTCAATGGTCTCACGTTTTTTCAAAATCCTATTTTTACCTATTATCGAGTAATCGAGTTTAGTCCGTTCCTATGATGACCAAACCCTCTAAAGGTTTACTTGAAGCATCCCTGAAAATGGCAAGCTACGAATAAGCCTTGAAAACCACTTTTTTCTATTAGTGATATTACCCTGTCAATTTTCCACAAGGGTACTAATGAATGAAGAGAAAAACAATAGCAGTTCACCATTGTCTTCCAACTGCCGCGTTTGATCAAAAGGTATCAACAAAAACCAGCCACGAGATTGGACCGCTTTTTCGTACGGAAATTCATCGGCGTTAGATCGACGAAGCAGGAAAAAGAGATGAGAAAAAAAAGTGCGAACGAATGAGGGAGGGAGAGGAGGTTCGAAGTGACGAAGGACAGGGAAGGAAGGCCGATCAGAAGCGGAGTAACGGCCGAGTAGTTCTATGCACTGGTGGCGGTGGAAGGAGAAGAAGCAAACGAGGAAGGAGCCGAAGGAAGACTCCGAGAATAAAGCGTACGCCGAGTAGTCGTGATCCACCGATGGCGGAACTAACTGTGCGACGAACTCGCGGAAAGTCATGCAATCATCCGGCATTATTCGTACGAGTATTTCTAAAACCACGAAACAACGAGAAATCCTAAAAGAACCGCGATTTCTATTCCAAAATCGAGATGAACCGGAATCCTAAATGGAGGAGAAATTGGAAACTGGAAAACGGGATAATCAAGATTGAGTAAAAGACTGTAGAATCTGAGGTATAAAAACGACCTAAACGCTGATAGAAGCAATTCGCTGATGACAACGAAGGTCTTCGAAGTGCAAAGAAAAGAACAGGAAACAGCACTCACCCTTCTTCCGTTTGCCGCCGTTGGTGATCCGCGTTCCATCAGCAATTTGGACCAGAAGAAGAAGAAGAGCGGCAATGGCGACACCGACAAGCGGATGGCAACCGCTCGAGATAGGAAAGAACCTCATCCTGGTTCTTACACGTTGATGAACTTTCCTCCGAAACGTGACTGATTAGAATCCAGTCGGGTGTGCTCTCGGTTGATGAAAACGACGGTTGAATAGTTTGACGACGACTACGACGATGATGATAGTGACGCCGGTAGGACACTTGATTGAAACGCGAGCGACGAACTGAGCAACACTCGATAACTGTATAAAAGTACAAACGCTGTGGCCGTGGTCTCGTGCCACACAAAACACCGCAAAGACCGTATATCCTCGTGGTTTACAAACGGTGCACCACGGGTTAACCCTACTCGGGTTTGGAGATCTGTGTGAATGGATTGCGCGGCGAATTGGGAGAGCTATCTCGTTGTAACGTTGTGGAGCACCGGAGAGCTCTCCTTTGATCGTTCGGCACAGTGGCCGAGAGAGCTATGACGATACTATAACACTCTCCTGTTCTCTACGTACGGAGTCGACGTATAGCGCCCACCGTTTCCCTTGGCCTCGCCAAGGAGTTAGATAGGAGTAAAAGCAGCGCCTACTGGCACAACTCCGTAGTAACGGTATGGTAGTGATCACAAGAGACGACGCTTGAGCGCGTACTGGATAACAAAGTGCCCTGGTAAACCGAACAACGCTTTACCAACCGGGGGGATACCAGAAACTTCAGCGGAAACGAGTGACGGGCTAATTTTGATATTGGAAGAACCGAGGGTTCATCACTACCACGGAGTACCACAAATCTACTGTGTCGAAAGTTTTAATCAGCGCAAACACCGGTCCGAACGAATCCATGGGTTTTATCATTCAAAGTCAATATCTCCGTAATCCACGGTTACGTTTATCGTCGTTGTTGTTGTTGTTGTTTTTTTTCTAATGAGGATTCGGAAACGGTGCACCCGTACCGATGTCCACGAGACACTCGAGACACGGAAGGTTCGGGCACACCTATTTAATACCTATCGACTCCACCTCTACTCCATGATATCATTGGCTCCTGGCCCAATTCCCCCTGGCCCAATGGTACACTCTCCTGCGCGTTCACCTCCTTTTCCAGATCCATGAGGTACCCTGTGCGAGAGTGTACGAGGAGACTGAGAGAGAGAGAGAGAGAGAGAGCGAGATGGAGAGAGAAAGAGAGGGAAAGTGAGAGAGACATGCGCAAGCAAGACGTAGCCTCGGGAAGGCCGTGGTCGTTGGTTTCCTTACGGATGGATGGGGTGGTGGTGGCGGACGAGAGGGAAAAGGATAGTCCAGTCGTACCTAGGCGAGGTACCACCGTTACCACCGCTACCTGTCTCGATTTCAGATTCGGAATGCGGATAATGGTGGTGGTAAAGAGTCTCGGACGCGTGTCCTGTAAGGGACTCCGTTTCGCTAGGTGGAGGTGGAGTCCGCCCGATTATATGGAAAAAGTATAGCACCGAACGTTCCGCGCCACTTGTCGCTCCGATTACGATAGCTCAGGTGTTTTTATGGATAGTGGATCATGATGAAAAGCTTGTTAGAAGTGGCAATTCTGATATATCAGGTGGATCAAACCACCCTAGTTGAATTAGCTGATCATTAACACCTCGTACGGTTTCACTCTTTTCAAGACTTGCCGGAGTTGAAACTAGGGTACGGCAAAAGGGTCGGTTTTTTGTTATATCCCATGGAGGACGTCAGAAAAGAACGCCCGTTGAGCAAACACGGATCGCTTCGGTTTTAGTCAAAGTGAAGGTGGCGATGGTGCTCGATAGCTCGCCATCGATGTGTGCAGATTAAGGCAAGTGGAGGTGGTCGCCTCGTCATGCCTAGGATTGGGTTACTCCAACTGGGTGATTGTGCGATTCACTGGTACAAGACGCAGAGAGAGCAAGAAACAAATAGAGAGAGAGGGATCATGCAAGACGATGGAAAGAACCGTGCATTACACTATAGAAACACTTAGGCTATATACTTTATCCCAATGATCGTTGGTGGCGCTGGGCGGTGGTGGTGGTGGTTTAGTTGCAACCACCTCTCCATCGAGGACACTTCCCATTCCGAAGTATCGGGGTCCCAGCATCGCCTATACCACGGTCCGCCTGCTTCGCATTCAGTTTTCCTTCGGCCCAACGAGAGGAGAGAGGGGAGGCCCCGGGAGAGCAGGGGGGAGGAACGAGAGTGAGAGGCAAATCACTCACACATAGAGAAAAACACGGTCGCACACGCTTCAGCTCTGTGGCAACGAGCGCTCGAGGTGGTGACGGTGGGTACTCCCAGATATGCCGAACATAACTAAGAATTCCTTTCGTTACACGTAGAATACACTTTCGATCTCGATACACCCAATAGCCGAGAAGCGTGTTTCGTTCCCGGACTTCTTTTCGGACGTCCAGCCGATGGGTCATTGAGGTATGAGTCCTTTTCAGATGGCACTTTTACTACCGCTAACAAATGCGGTCCTACATTGATGACCTTCCGTCATGAGAAACTGGGGCGATATTGATTCTCTCTTTTTCTCGTCTGAGTCCTGATTCGTTGACTTTTTAAAGTTCTACGAAGGGCCTAGGAAGAGCGACCCAACCCGGACAACGGGAAGAGAAAGAGGTCGCCGTTACGGTTGATCGAACCTATTATTTTCTCATACCAAAAAACCGAAAGACGGTGTTTCGACGAAGGTGAGTATTCGGTTCACCGAATTTTGGTTACGACGGGCCTCTTTTTCGATGGAAGAAAGGAAAGTAAGGAACCGCAAAGAATACACAAAAAAAAAAGAGAAGACTGGATCTAGCAGTCTGGAGAAGGTCTGGCAGCCGCGCAGACAGGAAGGAACGAATGACCGTTAGGTCACGCCAGACCTTCCTCACTCGGAGCACCGAAAGGCCTCTATCAAGAAACCTCCATCAGGCCTCAGGCCCAAACTCTCTCATGCTCCGGGACACCATTTAAATGAAAACCAAACATTGCGTTACTCTCGGTTATCCCGTTTCAAATGTCTTCCAGTTGGCTCCAACTGAAAGCCACTTCCGCCTAACACGGAACTTTTTTTGGTGATCCGGCAAAACTGTTCGTACGAGCAGCAGAGGGAATGTCGTCAAACCCTATTGGGATTGCTACAATAGAACCGGATTTGCCCATTATTAGGGATAAGTGCAAATAGCTTCGACTGAATCGTTTGTGGTTTAGTAATTTCAATTACTAAACTCGAGTATTCGATGATAGGTAAAAATCAGATTTTGGAACAACGCGATGGCAGTCAGCAACATTTCCATTTCTTATTCTACTGCCGTCTATGTTTTATTCGAATTACAGCTTACCACTATCACCAGCATTAGAATGTTTTCGTTCTTCCTGCAGCATTGGTTATCCCATTTCGAACAGCAATTTAGAACCCTGGGTCGTAGACCGTCCCGGAAATAACTAGATGTTTTGACTGGGTACTATTCGTAAGCCGTTAAAACGACGTTTATGGGCCATGACAGAGAAACGGAAGGCAAAAAAGGTGGTTTCGATCGGGTTTTCCTGGTCACGCGCAACGGATCCGATAGCGAGATGATATCGTTAGTCGTACGGTGCGAAATGAAAGGAACCCCGGGTCTTTAGTTATTGCCCACGCTCTTTCGCTCTGTTTTAACTCATGCGTGTTCTATCGAGAACTCGAACGAACGTGTAACAAACACGTTCCTAGATCGAACACACGTACAGCGAGAATCGGAGGCCGCGGTTCAACCATAATACTTTTCCAGAACTTATTTTTTGCTTTTTTTTTGTTTGTTTGTTTGTTTGTTTTATTAGTCATGATGGTGTGCGTGCGTGTGCATACTCTAGTATCTGGGTGAACTGGTCACGAGTGTACGGGTCTCGCTAGAACGCACCTGATGCTGTATTCAACGATTAGAATCGCCACTCTGTATACGTGGTCAATGATCTGTCTGTATCAGGTGTGTATCCGTGATACGTAGAAGTTCGATGTGATCCTTTTTTTTTTTATCACGGTTACACATCCCATGGCAAACCACTTGCACAGCTGGCAAAAGACTTTCCATCTTTGAGGCACAACGAAAAAAAAGGATCGATCTATTTCCATCAGGAAAAAATAGCTTTTATGGACATATTAGGAATGAAAAGTCGTGGCGTTTTTTAGCTATTGGGTATTTCTTTCAGTGGAAGTTTAGCCCGTTCGAAATAACAGTTGGAAATTCTTTTGTAACAATTTTTCTATTTTTGGAATAATCCAATATAATGTTATTTTGGAAATAGAAAAATCTTGACGTATTGCCAGATTTTATTCAAGCTTCTGGTCTATCAGTATTTTGCAGCATTTTCAAAATAATGTTATTTTGGAAATAACAGGATAGGAAAAATGGATTTAGACTTTGCATTTTTTTGTAAATCTTTAAATTATTGTTATTAAAAAGTTTCACGTCAAATAAATAATTATTATCGTTCTCAATAATTGAAAATTTGACATCGTCGCTTTATTTCGTTAATTTCGACGAAGAAACTTTTTAAAAAATTCAAATTTTCGTCCAGATCCAAAATAATAAACTTCAAGTTATTTTCTCATCTTTAAATAATAATTCTAAAAAGTCGTCGCGAAATCTCGTCAAGAGAAATTAAAAAAAAAAAAAAAAAATTATCACGTCAAATGAATAATTATTCTCTTTCCCAATAATTGAAAATTTGACATCGCCACTCTATTTCATCAATCGCCATCTTCTCAAGTGAAAAAAAAAAATGAATCTTCCATTATTTCATCGTGTTACGAAAAAAGTTTCATCGATTACAACAATTATAAAAAAAAATAAGAAAAATTATTCATGAAAGTGATTCGAATACTGGAAAAAAGACGAGAGAAAATAAGTAAATGATATTTGAGCGTAACGTAAACGAGAGGAGAAAGTAATATAAACGGAGCTTCCCATCTGAACAAAAGAATAACCGACAAACTTCGTGATAGGATCCATCAGATTGGCCCGGAACAATACGTGATAGGTTCTGCGGGAAAAGTTGCAATTTGTTGTTGTTTGTTTGTTTGTTTTTTTTTTTTCGTCCTCAGTATCACGCAAGTGTAAATTTTTATGGCGAGGCAATTTCTCATCCACTTAATTCAGCACGAGAGTGTCTGATGACGATTTGTTGCTAAGCACTTCCGTCTTAATCAGGACACTTCCTTCTTTTCATTCGTGGATTATTTTTTACCAGTTTCCTTTTTTTTGTCTTTATTTTTTCTTCAGGAACGTGATACACGAGGTATCTTTTCCCAGTCATCTTCGGTTCGCCCAACACACTCGTTACGCTCGACTGCACCTGCTTAGAATCTCCATGGATATTGGAAAATCGGACTTCCAGTCTAACAATCATAATCTCTGCATGATCTTGTGTATAGCACAGGAGTGGGTAATTTGATGGATCAATATTCAGAAGTACTGAGATTTCAGATAAAATAGTTAAAGAACGTTTCAACGGAGATGGATCAATTTTACGACGGACTGTAAAATAGTTCGTGAAAATTGCAAATGGAAAAATCTTGATGGTGATTTATAGAGAAAATAAATATTAAAATTGATATATAATAATTTTCTATATAATTATTTATAAAATTAATATAAATTTATTTTTATATAATAAATTTATATTCATTTTATCTTAATATAATAAATAGAATTTGTCTAATAAGTATAAGTTTAATATCTAAATTCATGGACAATTTCTTCTATTCATAGTTATATAAAAATAGGAATTTTTGAAAATATTTCTGATTTTATTTGTATTCGATTAGTGAAATAATTATTGACGGGAATTTTTTTTTACGTGTTTAATTATTGAAACAATTGTTTTTGTTGTTCAAGGTACATTTACTGTATTATTGTTTATATAATAATACATTTATATTCATTTTGTTTTATACAAATTTTCCTACTACAAATTTAATTGATAAATATCGATAATCGCGTATCGCAAATACAATAATCGATCATTCTCGTATCTAAGAACCGAACGTTTGAAATTTTAATTCTCGGTGCATGGTTTTTTGGTAGACACGGTATTAACAATATTGGACACACCCCGATAACTCAGAAATGAATAAAATCGATTTATTTACCTCGAATAAAAAATGGAAGGCCGGGGAGAGGGGGGGGGGCATATGAAAAAAAAACAGTAAGAAAAAGTGGAGGTCTCTGGCACAGAGAACACCTTGGCAATGAGTCGTCGACTGGGGAATTTATCAGTGAAACGAGAGATGACTACACGTATCCAACCAGACCGTTCTCACATGTATTTACCTCTATTTTTTTTAACGTGGACTTTCATATGCAAGTGCAAGTGTACACAATTCTTGTACGTATGTGATGGTAAAAAACCGTGTGCGGTTGTACGTAGGATAGCAAAAGTGCCGAGTTATTGAGGCAGGGATTATGATTTCGCGAATCATTGCCAACCCCCTCCACGAGTATCTGGCTCGGCCTGCACTAAAATGCATTGAAGTGCATAATACAGTGGCACTCCATCCACGCACCTTTCACTCCTACGGGCGTCGTGTGAATTTTATTTTTGATTTTTCTATAAACGAGTATATATATATATATATATATATATATTGTTTTTTTTCTACAGGGTGAACGTAGAAGTTGGCGTCCAAAAATACATTTTTTATTAAAAAATTTATTCGTTGAAATAATTGAAATATTTGGGTATTTTTATTTATTTGAAATATTTGAGTATTTTTTGTTTATTTGAAATATTTGGGTATTTTTATTTATTTGAAATATTTGAGTATTTTTTGTTTATTTGAAATATTTGGGTATTTTTATTTATTCGAAATATTTGGGTATTTTTATTTATACGAAATATTTGGGTATTATTATTTATTCGAAATATTTGGGTATTTTTATTTATTTGAAATATTTGGGTATTTTTTGTTTATTTGAAATATTTAGGTATTTTTATTTATTTGAAATATTTGGGTATTTTTTATTTATTCGAAATATTTGGGTATTATTATTTATTCGAAATATTTTGGTATTTTTATTTATTTGAAATATTTGTATATTTTTTTTAATGTGAAATATTTGACACTATTTTGCATGTATATATATATATATATATTTTTTTCTTCACGACTTTGAATCTTCAACCACTCTCGAAACACAATTTTGAACTTCCGACTGAATTTTGAATTTCCAATCGTTATTTTATAGGTGTTATTGGAAATCGCGGAAATGAATTATTAACTAAATTAAATATCTCGAAACGTCGCTAGGAAGAGACAAAAGTCAAAACTGATTTATAACAATAATTAAATATAGAAAAAAATTTTTTTCAAATTCATTTTTCAAAATTCATAAAGCTTAGGTAATTCATAATTCGTTAGCTGATATTTGACATTGTGATGGGTCCGTAATAAGAGAAAAAAATATCAAAATTTATGTGAAATAAAAATAACGGGAAAAAATGATTAAAAAATAATTTTTGAAAATCCATTTTTTAAATTCTCCAGCATTGTCCAAAAAATCTCCTGAATTACTGAAAATTGCTGAACATACGTAATAATCATTTGGATACCCCTCGATGTAAGGCATTTAAATTTTATCTTTTCCGGTCACCTTGTATATATTTATTAGGATATATATACATATATACGAGTATACATAAAAAAACACATATGTTTTGCAAATACGCCGCTGCATAGTACCAATTTACCGTTGGCTGCGCATGAATCCAATAAAAAACTATATTGCACGTGTACGTTTGTGCAAATACGTGCGTACATATTTTCCCAACGCCCGAGCAACGAAAACGACTCATACGTGAGGCCTCAAATGCATGCTGATGCAGAAAACTTTCTAAGTCTCGATATCTCTTTTGTCTTAACATCGAGGCTGGTGCGAACGGGCGGGATTTCATTGACGATCGTTTTTATTTTTTATCATTACACATATTTATTTATTTCTCTATTTAAATAAATAAATAAATAAATAAATAAATAAATAAATAAATAAATGAATAAATGAATAAATAAATGAATAAATGAATAAATGAATAGATGAATAAATGAATAAATGAATAAATAAATAAATAAATAAATGTGTATAATAATCTGTGTACTTTTCCTGTTTTTTTTTTGTTATTTAACGATAAGTGGTAATTTGAGATAAAAAGTGTTTTATTAGCTGGTCGATTTCTCTTTTATCTTTTTCATTGGGAAATATTGATTAAAAAAATGTCAAGTTTATTTCATGAATGTCTTCTTTTTCAACATTTTGGTGTTTTTTGGTATTTTTTATTAGTGTTTTGGAAATAGTGTTTTTGGAAATATTGATTAAAAAAATGTCAAGTTTATTTCATGAATGTCTTCTTTTTCAACATATTAGTGTTTTTTGGTATTTTTATTATATAATTATTTAGTTATTAGTTTGTTAAATGTAAAATGTTTATTTTAACATTGAACAGTTAGAATCAGAATGAGCGATGATGATGATGATGATATGATTTATTATGCCCTAGTATATCTATGGGGCAAAAAAAAATATACAAAAAAATAATAACACACAAACTTAAATATAACGTAAGAATATAAATCAAGAAAAATGATGATAATTTTAACAAAAACAATAATAATAATTAAGAGAGATTGTTTTAACAAAATAATTAAGAGAGATTGTTGTAACAAAAACAATAATAATAAATAAGAGAGAGAGAGAGATATATATATATTGACGTCACGAGCGAAAGTTATTAGAAATTGGAAGATAGCGAATTATCCAGAGATTTATTATCTGTCCGAAGGATTAGAGTCTGCGATAGGAGGCTTCGTTTGTGCGTGTAATTGGTTTCATTAGAGCGTCCAACGATGCCTGCGCTCCGATGCCAGCGTTCGCGACTTTAAGCCGGATTGCGCAATCTCATCGCGAGCGCTCTCTTGTTGCGCGGGCCCGCAACGTTTCTCGAATTACTCGTGCCCTGTTTCTATACCGGAAATGCGTATACGAGATCGCATCAGTGCCCCCTCGTTCCGGTCATTCGTCGGCCAATTGATTGATCCACGATTTATGGCATTCCAGAAATAAAACAAGTGCCAATTTGTTTGGGTTTGCGCGTGTTATTCAAAGTATTTTTATTTGTCACAAATGACAATTTAAAATAATACTTTGGGTTTGTTTGGGTTTGTTTGGGTTTAAATTAATTAAGAAATGACAAATAAATTTGCCATTTCTTAATTAATTCATTATTTTCTCAAACTCGTTTTTATTTATTGATTAATCGTTTGTTAAATGTATTTGTCATTTTACAATTAATTAATTATTTTCTCAAACTTTTTCTTTTTTTTTTAATTTATTAATTTTCTTTTTTTTTTTTTTTTTTTAATTTTGTTTTTTTTCTTTTGTTAAGCCCATATTTAAATGCGACTTTCCTACACATTTATTCGGTT
>JAPYZI010003526.1:0-33926 GCA_030523105.1 Ophioninae sp. A BG-2022a | reverse complement strand
GGGGGGGGGGGGGGGGGGGGGGGGTTGATGGTTCGATCTCTCGATTTCCCACTGTATAATTAACCGGTCGACCCCTTGGCGACCTTAAGGCAATTTTAGCCTGCGCAAGTCCGAGTGAAAAGGAACGAGACTCTCTCGTTTCCCCCAATACGATCATAATAATCGCGCTTTTAAATCTTTCTGCTTGTCAATCAGAGGACTGACGTTCCGTCGGCAGAGAAGGGCGCTTCAACGTTTTATCTCCGTCTCTCGCCTCTCGCCTTAAGCTTGCGCTAAAATCGTTCGCCGTTTATTCGTAATCCTTAACTTCTTTCGCGAACTATTGATACAAGGAGTACTCTCGTTGCGCATCGTATTCTTCGACACTTCTTTTATTTCCGATTTTCGATATATTTTGAAAAAGTGGGTTTTAGAATTTCGTGGAGTTTTTAGGGACCGAGAAAACACATGGTTTTTCGTGACTTTTCATTTTTATACGATTATGAAGTTTTCGAAATCGTAACGATGGTTACTCGTAAGATCGAAACGACGACCGAATTTGTTTGGATTTTGGGACGACTTTTGATCGATGACAACGAATAAAGTTCAATTTTAGACGATTTTATCGATATTCTCGTTTTTGTATAGTAAATCAATTTAGTTAATAAAATTAATAAAATAAACGAATGATTAAATACGTAAATAAGATAAATACATATTATTTAATAATAATTTATTATTCATTTATAATAATAATTCTAGAAATAATTAAATAAATAAGTTAAGACGAATGAATAATATCTGTCGATGTTTTATCAATCATATAAAATAATAATTTGATTCGATAGTAAGTGATAATAACAATAATAATAATAGTAAAAATAAGAATAAATAACGTATGAATTTAATTTCGGATTTGAATCTCGTTTTTGAACGATAACTCGCTCGCACGATAATCGACGCAGCTCCTCCATTAAAATATATACATTTATCCAAAGAAAACGATCGGGCAGAAATGAGAGAGAAAGAGAGCGAAACGTAGATGGCAGATTGACGAACAGACGAAGAAGTCGGGGAGCAGGTAAATCCACGAGAGCCCGAAGCAACAACAACAAAAAGTTGTAATAATACTGGGAGGAGTGGTAAAAAAAAAAGTGCAGCGGATGTGCCGTCTCGCTTTTGCCACACGCGAACAACACATGGCCCGCGTAAGGAGAGACTGCAGCACCACCGTTCTAGTTGTCGGACGATCCAGTCAGCGTGCGATCGAGCCAAAATCACGAGACCTTTCCGAACGAAACTGCAAATTGTCGGCCAATTTTCACGTTCCGAAGAATCCACTGATCAATTTATAATTAGGTATTATTTACTGAAATCTAAGTTAAATAATAATAATCAATAAATCGATTCGAATCGAAAAAAGCAACAAATAAAATAATAATGCTATTGACAATTTAATGAATACTCAATACAGAATAATAATGATTATAATAATACATTATTATTATCTATTTATTTCATCGTCAATACCATTGTTATTCTATTTGTTGAATAATTGAACGTTCGAGTAATAATAATGGATTATTATTATTATTATTATTGAAATTATTGAAATGTAAAAGAAATGCGAATAATATTAATAATAATAATAAATAAACAATTGATGTTAAAATATACAATTAATGATGGCTGAATAAAAAATACTTTTGCAAGCACTATATCGACACACTTCTGCATCCATCGTGGCCGCAAACAATTTCATGTACTCGTAGCAGAAAAGCGAGTAAATAATAAATCACGTATATATATATATATGTGTGTGTGTGTGGGTGTGCGGCGGCGCATGCGCAGTGCCGTCATTGATCGGCCATATACGAAAATGCAGCTCGAGCAATGTCCCTTTGATCCGGGACAACTCTGGACTCTCACAGCTGTATTATGTATTACCCTATCAAATATTCCCTTTGATCCTACGCACGAGACTTATGTACACGGGCGCCGAATCGGGCCTAGAAAATGTTACTTTCGTGATTGACGCCAATTAGGTTTCCCGAAACATGTACCTTCTAATTTGAATCACTGCACGTTTTCAATGAACTCGGCCAACCGAGATTATCGCTCGTTTGGGTTTGGGCCTGTTTGCGTTTTCTTTTATTTGGGATTGGGTTTCCTTTGGTTTTGGTTTTCGTCGGGTTTGGGTTTGTTTGGGTTTGGATTTACTTTAGGATTGGGTGTATTTGGGTTTGAATTTGTTCGGGTATGAATTTCCTTTAGGATTGGGTTTGAATTTGTTTGGGTTTGAATTTCCTGTAGGATTGATCTTGTTTGAGGTTCATTTTGTTTGGGTTTGCGTTTATTTGCAATTATTGTTGAAGCATTTTATTTTTGTTTCGAACAATATTTAAAAAAAACGAACGAAGTGTGCAAATAATTTTTTTTACACACTGTATATACATTTAAAAAAATGGAAATACACCTAATTTTTAATTCCATTTAATCAAACTCATACCGATGATTTTACAGAAAAGTAAGGCGGCCGCGAACCGCCCATTAGTCGATCCTTCGACCGTAAAAGATTTCCGGGGCGGTTTTGTGAAACAAAACGTTGGGCCTCCTAATCTGACATACGGATCATAGCAGTCAAGGCGTGATGTCGGTTTCGAGAGCGATAAGTTTCTCGGTCCTAATTTTTCAGCATATTTTTTTTTCTTTTTTTTTTTTTGCCGCCTCTATTATTTCGACTGCCTGAATAATCGACGCTATTATTTCTTCTGCTGCTCCGTCTTTCCTTTTTTTTTTACGTGGGCACGAAACGATGAAACGTGTACCATTGTTACACTTCGTAGCACAATTTGTACGTATGATTTTTTTACTAAAATTCTTACTGACGATTCTTTTTTTTTTTTACTGAAACTTTTATTAATGATTTTATTTTACTGAAATTTTGATCAAGGATTTTTTTTTACCAAAATTTGTATCAACGATCTTTTTCTAAATCTTTTAAGCAACGATTTTTAGCTAAAGTTGAAACCGATAATTTTTTTTCAAGTTTACCAACGATTTTCTTTTTAAAAATTTGTATGAAGGATTTTTTTTTGTTTTTGCGAAAATAAGTGGATTTATGATTGCGAAAATATAGCGAGGTAAAGGGATGATGGAGGATCGACGAGAGGTGGGGGAATCGAAAGGGACGAAATTGACTGAGGGGGTTGCGAGTTCTGTCGACGGATTTCCTTCCATGTAAATATTTTAACTGGATCCAGGTTGCATACAGGGAAGCGACGAATCACACGTATGCACACACGCGTGAACGTTTTACGTCCGGCCTCAGCGGGGGATTTAATTAAAATGTGCCGAGCCCCCTGTATTAAGCATTCGACAGTCTGAATACACCGTTGCATAATTCATTTCCGAACCATAATCAAATGGATTTCACGAATCATAAAATAGTTACGAGGGAAAGTGAACGCTGCCTCGTGTTCGTGATACGATCTACGGATTATCGAATACGAATAAAACGGCAATTCGATTGCGATATTTGGGGGAACACGGCCCAAGACGAATACGCTAAGGATACCTCCGAATCAAAATCACGTACGAATTAATCAATCGATTTCATTTGTTTTCAAAGTCATCTATATTTATAAATATTTTAATTGTGCAATAAAATCATTTATTTTAAATAATTCATCAGAAAATTGAATTATAAAAATGAGTCTTTAATTTATTGTTCGTTTCCATTATTATTATTATTATTATTATTGTCCAGTTTCTCGTTGTTATTAATAACATTACTAAACATAATCATGGGACAAATTGAAAATGAAATATTCAATGAAATTGTTATTCTAGTTGGGACTAAAAATTAAATAATAACAACATATTACTAATAGAATTATCATTTAATCTTTAAAACATGGTGGATACAATTTTTTATCTTTTTTGTTATGTAATTTATTATTATTATTTAGTATTCATTTTTTAAAGTTAATATTTTAGTTTATAATTATTATAATATTCTTTCTCAGGATTTGATGAATTCAATTTATAGCTGATTCGGAAAATTGTTATTATAATTGAATAACAATGTTGTCAGTAATTAATTATTAATAAATAAAATAATAATAATGATTATTTTATAAAATAAAATAATCATTATTATGATTCTTTAGGGTTAATGATGAACCTTTTCGAGGATCAAAAAGCAATTGTTGCCTTTGCCAATCAGGCACTTCCTCCGTTCAGGCAACTTCGATTTCGCAGTGCTCGAAGAATGAAGCAACGATGAGCGACGTGAATTCACTATAGGACCGATTTGATAGAGCGGAGGGAAGCGTTGACTACGACGCCTGAATCGAACGACGGCGATGATGATGATGATGATGATGACGATGATGATGACCGCGACAAGCCCGAGACCACGAGAGCACGTTGCACGGATGCAGCAACTGCTGCTTGGTCAGCGGATGGACAAAACGGACCGTACTGTCCGGCAGTGTCCAGCGAGACAATAACAGCCCTTACGTTGTAGCCTTGCGACCTCCATTGTTCGCGCTACACCGCTCGCGTACTTCCTCCCATATGTGTACGTAAACGCTATCTCAATCGAAACGGCAATCGATTTATGCAGCTTCGACAATCTCCGAAAGAGAGACGGAATTTCTACCGAATGCCTGAAATTTATAGCAAATTTATAAAATCCCCAGGAAACGAATGAAATTCTCAGTAGACGGATGAATTTCATTAAATGGATGGAATTCAAATTAATGAACGAAGTTCCTATGAAATTGACAAAAATCCTAACAAATAGAAAAAAATTCTCAATAAATTAACAAAATACCCAGGAAATGGATAATTTCCTCAGCTTAAATTTGACAACCTATTCAAACTCCAACTGATATTTTCACAATCCAAAGAAAAAAACAAATCCTAATGGAATTCGAAATGGAAATTCGTCAAAGTCGTAGGAAGAGCGGGGTGCGATAAGGAGTGAGAACGAGAGCGAGGGTCGGCAAGTGGGTGCTAATACGCGGCACGACGATCCATTAATCATAACCCGAGGGATGCAAAGCCCCTTCGCGATTCGTCTGGCGTCCGACCGTAACTGCGCGATCCCATGAATCGACCAGGCTGAAAAGCCAATCGGTGACTTCACAAGTTCTTCATATTCCTCGTCCCTCTTTCGTAAAACTTTCGGTAACTGCTTCGAAGTGAAAAGGTCAAAGTTCTGTTTACGCGCATGCGTAAGAGCAATGAAATTTAATAAAAAATCAAAATCGAAACGTTTCGTCATAAACAAGGTCAAGAATCTTCTTATTCAAGTTTGGGTTCGTTTATTCGGATTGGCTTAGAATGCGGAAAAAACAGCGTCTTTTCTCAAACCCAAACAAACCCAAACACCTTCGATCAATATCCTAATTTTACTCAATTTACAATTGAAAACGTCAAATTTACGATTAAAAAGAAAAAACAGATGAAATTGAATTTCATTTTCGATTTTTTTTTTCGCAGTACTCGTTCGGGCTGTCGATTTCTCGCGAGCTCTTCGATTCGATAGGTGACTGGATATAAGAGAGTGCGGGGTAAATGGTTGAGCTTTTCGGGGGTGCGTTCGGGCATTATCCACTCCAGTGAAGCTGCGCGATGATTAAGTGACACAGATTTGCAGTGTCGAGGGATTTGAGAACACTGATGTTGCGAGTATCGTAACATGGACACTTGTCTCCGGTTCTTCGACACCCTCTGCCCCTCCCACCCACCCTTATACCCCCCAGCCCTCGCCGCCCCATTTCCCGATCGTCTGCTGAGAATAAACGCGATATTTACATTATAATACACCAGAGGGGTCAGGGTGAAAAACGCTCACAATAGAATCTTCTCGACGAGGGTCCATTATACAATCTTTCCGCTGGACTCTTTTGCGCCTCGGATTATGCGTACAATGACACCCTGCTCCTTTTCCATGTCATACATACACATATATATATATTTATCTATACATACGTATCAAAAAATTGAAGTACAGTGAAACCCCGATTTTCTGTCAGTTCGTTTTCGTCCCTTGAATTTCTCCACCAAGTTGAGAAACGAAGCGGTGAGGGGGTGGCAAATTCGAATTAAAAGTATTGGATATTTTTCAATTTATTGATCTTTTTGTGTTTTTTAAATTTGTATTAAGGAAAATGGTCATTAAATAAATCAATGTAATTTCTACGCAGTATGAATAATAATAAACAAATGTATAAGTTAATTTGTTGAATATTTTTGAATTTATTTATTTGTCCACATTTGGAAATTTATATTAAAGTAAATGATGATTAATTGAATTAATAAAATAAACATAATGATAAATGCAACAAATTACTGGACGACTTTGTTATCCTAGCAGAAAATATTTCCACTGAAAATCGATAAATTTTCCCTGAAGGTGGATAACGAACGAAAAGCGTAAAAAAAAAAAAATGGCAACGAGAAAGTTGCCAGGCAGCAATCGTGGACGAATAAAAAGAGCGGAGCCTCCGTGGACGAAGCGTCCCCATATGTTTCGGAGCACACCCTTTCCATTACAAATCAATCGGGTACGAGTCCAAGTGGCTGGTTATAGAGTGCGGCAAGATATATGTATCGGAGAGCCGAGAACGTCGAGTTTATTGTCGCTGGACGACCGGAGCAGCTGTCCACGGTGCGACAAAATAATCGAAATAGAATTGTCAAAATGTATTCGCTCGTTCGCGCGTTATTTTACGAGGGTGAGCAACGGAGGTGAGGGCGAAGCTATACACCGACGGAGATACGTATACGTAAGGGCGGTGGAGGCGGCTGCCACGAGCCAACCGAGAACCCTTCTTTACGCCAAAAGAGACGCTACCGATCCGTGGAGAATCGTCTTTCTCTCCGGGGACGACTCATATAGGAAATAATAAATATTCGTATATTTATTATTATTTTATTCCCCAATTTCAACGAATATTTAACGAATATCGATTTATTTTATATTCATTGTTTATTCGTGCAAATAGGAATGTGACATTTATTTTTTATATTCATGATTCGTAGATCTCGTCCATGAAAATCATTTTCAATGATATTTTTCGTGCGATTTTCGATTTCAATGATTTTTCATTTTACTTTCCAGGACGGTTTTCAATTTTTTATTATTTTCAATGACACGTTTCAGAATCGTTTTACATTTTAATGATTTTTAATGACACTTTTCCAGAATTATTTACCATTTCAATTGTCTTCAATGATATTTTCCAGAACGATTATCAATTTTAATAATTTCTCAATTGTACCATTCTAGATGATTTTCCATTTGATTGATCCTCAACGACACGTGTAATCCCGATATTCAATTTCATCAATCGTCATTAATTGATAATTGCCATAAAGTTGGAATTCCTTTCGCGTTAAATTATAATTACATTTATTTTCATTGTACCCTTCTCCCTCCCTCATCGGACTGGCCGTCGAGTGGGAATCCGGGCGTTCGCGGCCTTTTGACACCCGTTATATCGTACACAATTATATAATTGAAGTGATACGCGCGAGGAACGAGTACGGTTACCGGGAGGGACCAGATGAGTCCAACGGAAGCGGAGAATCGCGTTCGTCGACGGGTTTCCTCTTAACCCGTCGGTAAAACTCATCGACGATTCCCGGTCCTCTCCCCGCCCTCTCTGTCACTATTCAGCTATCTGTGTACGTTATATCGCGTATAGTTCAGGATTGGGGTAAATCCCGCGAGAATTCGACGCTCCCAGACTCATTATGAAATTGTACGTACTCGATTAATTCGAAGTCTCGACGCCTCGTGGATTATCATAAGATAATGGCTCGACGATCGATCTTGAGCCTCCGGAACAAACTCCCATATATATACAGGGTGATTCGGTAATTCGATGAATTCCTCGAAAGATTTCATTTATAAACATTAAATCAGTGAAAATAATCAATTTTATCTGACGATTATTTGTTCAATTATTTATTTTTTTTCTACAATACGAAAATTTTGAAAAAATAAATGACAAAGTAACTAAAATAATTACAACTCAGTAATTATGAATTATATTAATTTGTTATATAAAAATAATTATAACATTGAATTTGAACATTTACCGTGTAAGTTATAATTGAATGGAATCGAGATTCAAAATAATCCGTTTTAGGGAACCGGTCGAAGGTCACCCTGTATAGAGAGAAATCGTTCTTATTTCTCCCTATAAGTTCGATGCGCTATTCGCTTTGCCACGTTCTCGAGAGAGGTGCGAGAATGCCCTCTCGACGAATATCGGAAGAGAGAGAGAGATAGAGGATCGGAAGGGGGAGGGGGAGGGAAGGGTGTTGAAACAAGAGGGAGCCTCCACCAGCGCTCTTTCGAGGCCCCTACCATGCGAAATTAAATTCAATTATTTTAGTCGAGCGCTCGCGTTAAATTCTGTTTCACTTGTTCATGGAACGGCCTCCTCTTCTCCCCGGAATGTTCCCCGTGCAGGATGAAAAAGAGGGGCTCGGCTGAATGGAGAAGGAAGTGCCACCGCGTGAGAATCGAAGGGGTGAGTTCTGCACGAAATAATCGGACGAGAAAACCGAGCTCGGGAGCTTTAACTTCGTACGTCACTTTATTAACCCCTTAATCAAATATAATCGAAGCTTTGATGAAATTTGTCCAATTTCTGTAGCTATGACGACTGAGCGTTCTCGCATCGGAGTTCGTTCAAGTAAACTGAGAAATTCTTCGTCGTTATCATCGATATCAATCGTCAATAATTGGAATTAATTACTCAGCGTTTACGCGTCATCCATGATTTATTATTTTATTATTGATTTATTATTTGTTACGTCACCGAGGCTGGGCATTTTTATTTCTAGGCTAGGGACACTAGGAATTTTTGTTTCCAGACTAGAGAGCCTAATAATTTTATTTCCAGCCAGGGAGCCTAGAAAAAAAAACAAAATTCACCGCTACGAACTCGAGGCTGCTGATTTATCGTCCCGTGTGTTTAAAGTCCCGCTGGTAAAGAATTTTCACCCCGATACAGACGTGACTCGCGCCGGGTTACCGATGATAAATCAGTAGTGATATTCCCGCGATGACAAACACAATAAGTCCCAATTTCGGTCATTTATATACGGTACGCCCGGTATAATATGACGGTGGATCTTTTGTGCACACAAGGGGTGCCACTCGTATCAACACAGACGCACCTACCCTTCGTGTATGGAACGTCCGGACGTTACCGAAGAGTGACGTCATTTATAAGGACATAAATCAAAGCGAAGGACAAGCGAGAGTGGAGTCGGAGCGTGCGCCGAGGATTCATTTCGGATACATATACGAGACGCGTACCGACGATCCCTGGGGGATATCTAGGTTTTTCCTATTCACCCCCGTCCTGGCACGGTAGTGTCTTGCTTCTTGGTTGTCTGATGTTTCCGCGTAGTCTCTTGGCAATCGGATACGAGCCCGAATAAACGCTTACAATCGTAAACTAACCCAAACAAACCCAAACGAAGGTTCGTGGATGTAGGCAAACCCAAACGAGCGCGAAAGAAACATAAATAAATCTCAAAACCCAAACAAACGCTAAAAAAGCCCAATCGAACCCAAACAATACGTAAATAAACCCAAACGAATCCTAAAAGCCTCACAAAACTAAAATAAACTCAAGCAAACCGAAATTAATCGAAAAACAAATCCAAATAAACGGAAAAAACCCAAACGGAAATTATTTTTGGAAACAGCGGAGTGACCTGCGCTGCGTTCGCAGCATCTCCGTACGACAACGACCGGAAGGACGATCGTTGACCGGATATTGGAGGAACACAGAGAGATAGAGAGAGAGAGAGAAATACGGTCTTAAGTGAATTGTCAGATCGTACCTACGGCCGCGTATGAGCCACGTCCTCGTGATCCTCTCTGTGGACACGCGTATCTTTCATGCTGTGCAAACACGAGGAGAAACAACGGGGTGGGGACGAGAACATACCGTGCAAACAAATATACACACACGCGCACTTGAGAATACGCGCATTATTTTTCTCTTCTCGAATTTAAAGAAATGGAAAACTTCACTAGGGAACGAAAATAATATCATCCCTCAAAAACCAAAAAATGAGGAATTCGACTGGAAAAAGAAAAAGAAAATATCATTTATTCTTCACCATTTCCAAAAACAAAAAAAAAAAGAATAACTTGTTATAAAATCACGGTTGGTTTTTTAATCAAACCAACCCAAACAAACAAATAAACAGTAATTTGTTATCAAATTGCCCTTTTTTGTTTTTCAAAAAGAGATTTTTTTTTTACAGAAAGTTGAAAACGATACGAATAAAAGAAAATGATTTTTCATAAGGCCAATATATACGTAATTCCCACATGAAAAATAGTGTTCCCCTAGCTAGTCCTTTTTTGATCCCAGGGCTGCCTAAACTCTGTCACTCTCTCCCTTTACACCCTAATCACAGTTAGGTTTTTTTCTCTCCCTCCCCAACTCTCCGTTTCTCCATTCGGTTGGGCTTTTCTCTCAGCTTCTATCATAGAGATCGCTATGCTCTGTTTATCCAGCTGGCCGTATTTAAATCGTCGATCTAACGCGCCGTTAAATTATATGCAAGAATGGCCCATAAAATATGTAAGCTCGGTGCAACCCTCGATTCTCTATTTTTGTCTTTGTCTCTCTCTCTCTCGTCACCCCTATCGACTGGAATATCATTTCTCGTCTCGTGTTCTTCTTAACGCACCGAGAAATTGTCGCGTTACGCATCTCCCGTGTATACTTTTCGATATGCCGTTTCTCGATTGAATTCCCTTCGCTTACCCTTCCATACGTAGGTACGTGTACGTTTCGACAAGCCTTCGGGAAAAGGACCCCAATTCCCTAAGCTTCGTAGCAACTATATGCACCGTAATATCATTTCGAAATTTAACTTGTCGACCCTCCTTCGACACGCAACCTACTTTGAATATAAACGCCTCATGAGAACCCACCCTCGTTACGGAACAACGGGACGAATACGCTTGCAACCTAATTTCATGATGCATCGAAATATCCATTGAATTTAATTTATTACTTTTTTTATTTTAAGGGATTTACCATTTTTAATTATGGTTTTTAATTACGTTGGGAATAATCGCTTGATCATTTTTTTTTGAACTTTTGATTCGTTGTTGATCAATTGAAAGCCAAAACATTCATCTTTTTTGAGTCTTTATTGGTTTGATTGGTAACATAATTGAAATTGATTACATAATTTTTATCAATTGATTGATTATATTGTTATTTTTAAGTAATAATATCATTAATTATTTTTTATTAATTTATTTATAATATAATTATTACTGATTGATTTATTATTATTATTATTATTATTATTGTTGTTGTTGTTAAGTGATAATTTATTTTTACATAATTATTTTATATTTATTTCCGAAAACAGAATTTATTTTTTATGTAATTTTCTGTTGGTCCAAAAGAGCATGATTTTGTGATTCGCTTTCGTAAAATGTGCTTGTAGGAGTAAAGTGCTTCCGTAGGATCCTTACGTTTTCGCTCGACCCGCCAACTACGAACTTGAACGATTCATCTCGTTAGTGTATTTTTCTGGGCTTCGATTCTTAATGGAGAAAGAAGAGGAAATGCTCAATCGTCACGAAACTTCGGGATTTACCAAGTAATCTGTATCAACGAGGCTAATATTGCCGAGTGGCAGCGATACTTGATCTTCATTAATTGGCAAGTTAAAAAATAATTGATGTTTCTTTAGAATCGTTCTTTCAAGTTTTTTTTCATACTGAATTTAAAGATTAAGAATTATTATACAAAAATATAAATTTAATGAAACAATGGATGAATACGAAATACATGAATTAAATAAATCAATCAATTAAATAATTCAATAAACCCCAAACATTACTTTACAATTATTTTTATTATTTTATTTTTCGAGTTGTTAACAAAAAACCTGATCTTTCATTTGTAACAATTTGATAATGAAACTCCAAGTCGTTTCGATAAAAAATATTTCTAAAAATCCGTTTAATTTTTATTTTCTCCTTTGCCAATTATTTTTTTGCACGAAATCAACGTGACATACTTTCGTAAGCAAAAAAAATATAATTCAATAAATCAATTTCGGGATTGTTTGATCTAAAAAGGGCAAATGCCGAGTATGAAGCTACCTAGTGTTTTTTTTATTCCTTTCGAAATCTTTGGAGCCCCGAGAGTTCCGATTAATTAACAAATTAATCATCGCTGAATCAAAGGGTCCTCCTGCGTGGTGGAGATCGGTGATTTCTTGTGGAAATTTGAGGACTGAGATGTGTGCCTTTCGTGGAAGGAATTGAACGTCTGAACATGCTTGGATATATATATATATATATATATTTCTTTTTTCCTTTTTTTGGCTACGACGAGATTTCTCCTTGTCGATCCATCATAGAATGTAGCTTCTGGAATTCAACGGTGTCAAGATGTGTGGTCCTCTCATGCGAGTCGAGGAAGCTCGGGCTCATCGGCACGAAATAGTATAGACAAGAGAAAAAAAACAAAGAAAAAGAGTTGGCCAGCTGCATACGATGGTCGGTTCGATCGGCGATCCTCCAAAAGAGCAACCGGAGAGGATCATCGGAACGCGAGGCTCGGTCGTAGCTCCGAGAAACGAGCCAACCAAAACTTCACTGACAATGAAGCCAATAATGCCGACCGATCAAACCATAACCGAAATGTCTAGCATTTTATCTCCCCCCCAAATGAGGATCTTTGGCAAAGGCGCTCGAATCACAAAGAACGACGAAGAGCGAACGATAAAACTGACCGAACGTCGAAAACCAAAATTTCTTCAAGCTTCATCGATCCCTCGTTTAATTATCAATTTATTGTCCTCGAATATATTTGTTACAAATTGAGCATCGTCGATTTCAGAGAAAACTCAAATGTATTAATTAAAAATTGATGATTATCAATTTGAGTGAAAAAAACTGATTCAGGGTTTCCAATCTTAGAATCAAGTGCTGGAACTTTCACCTTGTATTTTTTAAAATTAAATTTGTATTTTTAACTTCTATTTTTTTAAATTAAATTTATATTAAAAAAACATTATTTAAATAATAAATATACAAAAAAAACGTAAATAAAATAACATTCGTAAAAATCAAATACTTCGATTGAATTTTTACTATAATTTAAACATTTCCGTTCGCTCTCCTTCGAAAACCCAAAAACCTAAGAATTCCCAAATACCTCAATTAGTAAAAGACATCGGTGAATCTCGATGAGATTAGTTCCAATAAAAAGAGGATTCTTCCCATCCATCACTATCCAGGACTCAGTCGCACCAAAATTCGACAAAATCCTAAAACACCCTTGTATCCTGACGTAGACGCGATTATCGTCTCCGATGGCGCAGCCAATAATCTTGATACGTCATGCCCGAGCGCGAAGGGCTTCCGGTTTTTTTTTTCAATCTCCATTTTTTGCCATCAATGATCTCCCAACCGGGACGTCGAACGATCACAGAATCCAGGAGCCTCGAGTAATTGGTATTAGAGTTTAATGAAAATCGAACACGTGACGCGAAGAAAACTTTAATAAATGAATAATGCAAGAAAGACGGTAGGTGGGCGTTACGGGGGGTTCTTCGAGTTCTTTAAAAGGAGGGTCAGATAATTCTTAATATCGCTACCGTTGCTACTGTTTTGTTTTTTTTTCGAGCCGCCTCCTCGGCCAGACTTCCAAATAGACATTTCGACTTTTCGATAATCCTCAGGGAGTGTAAACGTCAGGAATCCGGTGGGTCGTTAGATCGAACCGATTTCGAGTGTCGTCGCCGTGGCAATCGAGTCCTGCCGTTTGCCGTCGTTCGGAAGTTGATATTTAGGAAAGGGAAAGACTTTTTGGCTCGAGCCTCATACATACGCCCCTTTGACTCGAAAACAATGACAAATTCGAAGAGGAGCAAGGGGGGCAGTGGCAAGGAAAACGTTGGAGATTCGCGGGACAAGATCCCCGGGATGTTAAGTAATTTGTAGAGGTAGGTAGCTCCCGGGCTGTCAGGTGTCGATGGGGGGTCGAATCTCGGCGGGGGTCATCCCTCGGCGTTTCGGGAGATTGACTGTACACGTGCATACGTCTATTATCGTCGTATACGTTTTTCCTACGCTTGCACGTATGCTGGTGGGGCGGTGGGGGATGGGCCAAAAAGTGGGGGAAATAAAAAAAAAACGTTACATCTATGTATTTATTATGCTACCGTACGGGGGCCCCCCGGATGACTCCGGGATCTTCACAGGGACGGTCTCCGAGCGGTGTCCAGCAGCGCGAGGACACGCGTTTTATCGCTCCTTTATTCATCTTTATTCCGATTTTATGAAAATTTATCGCCCCCCTACGTCATCGCGGCTGTTTCGCCGATATTTTTTTTTTTTTTAATTCTTTTTTCTTTAACCATTTTTTTTTCCTCGGTCTTCTTTTGCTCGATAATATTCTTGGGTCTGTTATTTTTTGTTTTTGGGTTTTGTTGGTCGAGATCGAACCGCTTTGTTTATGACAGCTGTTATATCTCGGACTGTACGAGACTTTTATTAGCCTGGTTTATTTGTTTAACGAAATTCTGATCCGTAAGGAAGATTCGGTTTAATACGAAACACCGATTTATGTCACCGAGGACGATAGCAATTTACTTTTTACTTCTTTCGCACAATTTGGGGGGTTCAAGAAAAATTGAAGATCGTTAGTTATTAATACTGATGGTTCATAAAGTGAGCGATAACGTTTTTTAAACGATAATGGTTTTTAAAGAGTTCCTTCGACGTTTCGTGGGAAAAATTTGGAAATTTCTTGCAAGTTCAAGTTTGACCTTGAATGAATTACGAAAGACTAGATTTTTCGTGAAACGATAAGAGACATTTTATGTAGATCGTTAAATTACCTACGAATAGATGTATCAACTATATTTGCAAGTTTGCTCAACGAGCTGGAAAATTATCAAGAGTGCTGAGCAAAATCTTTTTTTTTGTCATCAGAACGATAACTGAATCGTGATTAAGTGCTTCCACGTATTGATGTTAGAAGCTGATATTCTCTCAGACAATATTAAACCCAACAAACCCAAATAAAAGTTTCAACTAATCGAAATTGCTGCATGAGAAAAAAAATTTGATAAAAGTATCGCCAATGTTTTTTGGATCGGCCTATCAATCGAGGATTCTCGGCTGGTGGAAATCGAGTCGGCGAGTTAATTATGAAGCTACAAGGCTCGAAGGCAAACAATTTTTATTCCTCCTTTCCTCTTCGTTATCCAGCAGACATCGAAAAAGCCGACACCGGATGGAAATCAATATTCATATGCTAATTCGATCGAATTAACATGACAGACAACCGAACTCCGTAAAAGCAACGCTAGGCATTATTATTGTAATCAGGTTTTTGTGTCCCGTGTAAATATCAATCTGTACATGCGCAAACGTTAAATTCGTATTGCATATGGGTGGATGGAATACGTGCACGTATGGAAGAACTAATGACCGGAAGGGCTAACACAGTGGAGGGTCAGCGAGCGAGTAGGAACGGTTCGAGTCGAGCGGACCTCCTGACAATGAGCCCGGAAGAGGCACATCCAACAGTACACCCGTCCACACATTTTATACTTATAATCAGCATGAATCGATCGAACGATAATGAACCATCGTCGCAATCAGATTTTCCTTTTTTTCGATCGTTCATCCTCCATTATTCATTTTTTACGTGAAATTTGTATTATCTTATTTTGTATCCGGATTAAAATTTGGTTAAACGGTGAATCGAAGTATGGACATTTGAAGATTAGTTTTTTCGCTCTGACAAAAGCGTGCACGGCTGAATTTTTGACAGAAAATGGATGGGGATTAAAATCGAACGCGAGTGGATAGTAGGATGGTTGCAGCGAGATGCTTCGCGTGAAAAACGTCAATTGAGGCTCGAGCGTGGTCGCAACGGGCATTGTTCAATAAACAGGTGGAAAAAGAGCGATGAATGAAACAAAAGACCGATTATTAATAGTTGAAACTTACGGACGACTTGGAAATACGAAAGCATCATAGTTTATGACTATCAGTATGGACGTATTTTTTTTCATTGCCTTTTTTGCGAGTGCTCTTCGAGTTTCGTCGTACACGCTATTGTCAAACGGACCCGGTTCATCGAAACTTGCAAATATTGATCAATTCGCTCTCGATGACGATTCATTGTCGAAAACAGCTGAGAATCGTTCCAAAAAAATAGTTATCAATCCTGAACTCTCCAAAACGTGATTTCCCATCTAAATTTCTAAGATTTTAATTTCTCTATAAATTTTCAATTACAGATATTTAATCCAGCTTTAAACGACGATAAAAATTAATTGAACGAGCGTGATCGTTTCTTGGTGCGGATAAAATCGATTCGATTCTATACAGGATTCTTGAGGGCGATTCTTATACAGTTTCCAAGGCGCATTAATTCCAATAAGAATTCATTTCACCGAAGCGAGAATTTTTCATTCGGTCTCGAGGAAAATCGAGTCTGTGTGTGTGGCGATTGGTGAATTCGATTTTTCGTACATAGCGAGCTAGCGCGGACGATAAACACGAAGCACGCGTTGTATCGAGAATCGATTTTTCTTTCAGCGGCGTTGAAGGAAGGCCGGACTTGTGGGATTGGCCCACCAACAAAAAAAAAAACAAAAACCAAAAAACGATAAACAAAAAGATAAAAAAAAAAAAGAATCCGTAGGTCTCGTCTCGCCAACTTGGGAAGAGCGACAGCGAAATAAACGCGAGGGCATCGCGAGGGTGAGAAAAACAAGATCGTTTCAACCTCCCCACCCCCTCGCCCTCCTTTCACTCTTTCTCTCTTTTTCTCACTTCTTTCCGATACTCCCTTTCTTTCCATTTACCTTTTCTCCTGTTTACGTATTCGCCTCGAGTACGTATGATTGGAAGGAACAATTTCACAGTCACTAATGGCTCGATAAGCCGAGCGGTGGCGGGGGGAAGGTAGAGAATAAAAAGGAATGGAAGAGAGGAGAGACGAGTACCTTCGTGTCAATAAGGGTGCAATCATTTTTCACAATTTAACGTAATCCACAGGGCTCGCCGTACATCTCGTTTCCGCCCTTCCTTCGTCTTCGCAAAGGCTTCGAGTTTTATCTTCTATCTTTTTTGTTTTTTACTTTTCGTTTTTCTATTTTTACTTTTATTTTTCATTTATTTAGATTCGTCGTTTTACTTTGGGGGGCGCGGGGGGGGGGGGGGGGGGGGGGGGGGGGGGGGGGGGGGGGGGGGGGGGGGGGGGGGGGGGGGGGGGGAAGAGGGTGTTGTTGTCTGTACTGGTTCGTAACGGATTTTAATTACCGACATATCACGTCTCGAGTCAGATCCCCCGGAGAGAAGTTGGAAAGACATCGAGGAGGGCCAAAGAGAGGGATACGGCTGAGAGGGGTTGGGAGGGAGCCTGAAAGGGAGGAGGGAAACGAAGAAAAAGATCGACGAGCTACGAGACGACGAGTCTCGGTTATTGATTGTATCCTTGTTTATTGTATATTTTAGATTTAATTCGAGTTCGACGATCGTCTGTCTGCCGGGGGAGAGAATGAGAAGCGTACCGGGAGTGAAGAAAGGGGGGGCACACCGGATTGTCGTGCAATAGCTGTCAAAGGTATCCACGATTTTCAAATCCCTCTTGTAAAGTGAAATGAGACAAGTCTCTGATGCTCGAAATCTCTCTCTCTTTCTTTCTTTTTCTTTCTCTCTCTCTCTCTCCCTCTCTCTCTTTCGTAGTCTCTCTTCGAATTTCTATACCAGTCTTTCGTTTCCGTTTCACGTAACGATTGGCCCCCAATCTTGGTGGGTCTTTTTGCAGAGCGAGAAGAAGAGGACTGCCGGAGGAACAAATCACACGAGGACATTCCTCGCCACGCTCTACAAGCGTCTCCTTTTTTCATCCTAAAATTCATTTGTTACATCCTTAATTTATAAACTCGAGGGTATTAATAGCCAACGAAAGGGAAAAGACTTTTTCACATATTTTTTCACCGAAATTTCGAGAACTCTGAAATTCGATTGAAAATTATAATAATTTCATTATTTTTAATTGAAATTGAATATTGTTGTTTGGGTTCGTTGAATATTGACTTGTTTGGGCTTGTTATCATCATTAATATTACTATTTTTTAATATTTGAACAATTAAATTATTTTCGATTCTTTTTAATTATTATATCTAATTTATTTAATGATTTTTAATTGAACTTATGAAATATCGTGATTACTCGATATAGCCAATTTTACGAATAATTCAAGCTCGAAGTTAATTTCGTTTCATAATGGGCCATTCATCAACGATGTTTTTGCCGAATCTTCGTTTATCCGAGAGCTCAATCAGTTTCAAAATGACACGATAAATCACTGAGTAAGAGAGAGAGAGGGAAAACGATCAACTGCAGAGCTTGGCGCGTGGCGCTGATACTTCCACCCCCGCCCCCACCCAATTCATGCGTAAATACGATACATTGAAGATTCGGAGTCACGCTGATTTTTCGAGGGAGTCTCGGGCGCGTTACTCGAATTCGTATTTAATGAACGGCAGAAGCGATCCGAGAGCGACGAGGATTCTCGTAATCGAAAAAGGGGAGGCAAACGGCGATTCTTCCTAATATTCCTCTATGTAATTTTCGTATTTTCAATAAAAGCTTCCGAGATTTGTTTGCTTGGGTTCATTATTAATATCGTTATCAATTTAATTCTTGTATTTTTAATAAAAGTCATCGAAAAACTTTTGGATTTGTTTGGGTTTGTCATCGACGTTAACGCGATTCCATATTTTTAATGAAAGCCATTGAGAATTATTTGGTTTCGTTTGGGTTTGTTATCACCGTCGATAAAAATCTCAAATTTTTGATACAATCGACCAAAAGTTTTTTGGAATCGTTTTGGTTTCTTATCGTACCAAATTCGCGTATTTATAACCTCATATGTCCCTCTCTCTCTCTCTCTCTCTCTCTTTCAACTTGTCGGAAAAGTGAACGAACGAGGAGCAATTCGTCGTGGTTCGTTAAATGAAATTTCGCGATTGCGTCTGGTCCGATTTTTTTGCTCGGTACAAAACCAGGATGGAGCGTTGACATGTTGTCGGGAGTGAGGACGAATGACACGAGGCAATATGCATATAAACCAGCAACAGTGATATAAGTGCGGGTATGTTTATTTATAAACGGCGAGTTATACGAGGAGAGACAGGGGCGTGCAGCAGTTATTTAATAATTTATATTATGCACGTGGACATAAATCGATTAGGAGCGGTAAAGAAGTCATGATAAATGGGCTAATTTGACGTATCGACGAGGCCACCGATCGAACCGTCCATGTATGGCTGAATGGACGACTGTAAATTACTGGCACGTCGTGTAAAAACTTCTGCGCGAGAGCTTCTCCATTTCGCCATTTCTCTCTCTCTCTCTCTCTCTCTCTCTTTCTCTCTTTCTCGTATCTTGACTCCTGCTGTTGATCTTGACAGACTCCGGCGAACGTCGATCCAAGCGCTGTCCAAGTCTCATCAACACTCGACCGTATAAACCCCATTAAGCTGCCGTTTTCTTCTCCTCCCTCCGCTGCCCCGCCATTCCTATCCTTCAGTTGAATCCATTCCCATGCATCTTCCCTCGTGTTTTCTCGCTAATTCGTTAAAAACCTATCAGTCCGGATGAACCTCAATAATTCCAGCCCTGACGGTCTCCGTTCGTTCCGAGGAAACTTTTTTCTACCCTAATTTCTCGGCGGGTTTTCGTTTTATTTCTGTTAGTTTGGGTTTGCTTGGGTTATTCCTTATCGTTCGGTTTAATCCATTCTCACGCATCTTCCCTCCTGTTTTCCTGCTTTTTCGTTACAAACCTATCGGTCCGGATGAACTTTAATTATTCGAAGCTCGACGGTCTCTGTTTTGTTTGGGTTTGTTTGGAACGACAATTTCACTGATAAATCCGGAAGGTTGAAAATTTCGTTCGTTCGGTTAGAAATCCGGAATTTTCAGGGTCCAAGGATGAAGGTGGACGTTGAAGGCGATGACAGATTTGGGGATGTTCCTCGTGGATGAAAAAGAGATCGAGGAGTGTCCAAATAAGACAGGACCAGGGCATATCTCACGAGAAGAGAAAATAATCGATCGACGCTGGCGAAGAAGAAAGAAAAAGCAAGAGAGAGAGAGGGGATAAGGAATGAAGCGGGAAGAGGAGAAGAGACGGCTTCATCTCGGTGGTGGTCCCTTCGACGCGTAGGCAAAAACAATGCGGCAGAATGCACGTCCAAACGACAACTATAATCTGGTAAAAGGAAAGGAGATCGCGAACGTCCAGGGAAAAGAGAATCGGAGAGGTTTATACGGCCGGCATGGGATATCCGAGATATCCCGTACTCCCTTATTCGCAGGATCGTTGCGAGGCCAGCGATTTCAAGATTGCGGAGTGCTGGAAGAGCCTCCCTTGATCTTCCACCGCGTCATCGTCGCCTGCAGCGACTCCTTCCGTCGTCTTCATTTCGATCCTTTTTAAACCGCCCCGGTCTTTGCCACGTATACTCACGTACGGACCAGGACTTCAACTTTCGATCATCCGGTATCAACTTTTTGTCGAACGGTGACTCAAAAAATGATCTTTTTTTTCCAGTTGAATCTTGATCCGTATCGAGTCTCGTCTCGTTACGTTTCAACGATCGTCAATTTCCTCAAGCTTCAACCAATAAGAGCCAAAAGATCAAGATTTTTCATTTTTTCGATATCAGACCGCTGTGTCCGTTCACCGGAAACTGATATACCGCCCGTAAGCTTTAATACAATACGACAAAGTCTTCAAATCTCTCGAATCTCGTGAAGAAAGAAAAAATAAGGTATACAGTGTCATTGGAGGGTCCTAATTATTCGTCTGATAGGGCAAAGTTGTATAAAAAGTTAAAAAGAGAAAGAAGCGTTTAGCACTAGAGAGAGAGAGAGAGAGAGAGGGAGGGAGAGAGGGAAAGGGAGTATTTCTACGGAGAGGGATAATTGAAGAGAGAACCGAAGAAGGCGCCACCCACCGAGAAAATCAAGAGAGACAAGGCAGAGTAGTCGAGTGAGGATTTTGCTTGATCATTTAGATCGCGCTGGTTCTCCATTATGTGCATATTATGTATTTATTACGGGAGGCTACCAAGAATCAAGGGACAAAACCGTTCGGACCTTTTCGATGAGGAGCGTCACACAGCAGCCCCGCTCCCCACTCGCCACTCTTTCTCTCCTGTTCCGATCTTCGGGCCGTTCCGTTTCAGCTTTCTCTTTCTCTTGGTTGTTCTCGTTGATCGATCTTCACCGGAGGCAAACATTCGTTGTCTCCGACGCACTCCTGGATCGAGGATCGACTCTTTTCGTCGGTTCGTATACGTTCGTGAACGAAAGGATTAAAGTTTGCAGCTGTACGAAGAGAATTGGCGAACTTTGGGAGGAGAGAACGAGGAGGAGTAGGAGGAGAACGGAAGAGGGAGAGAGGGAAAGGGAAGCGGAGGAACGTTCCAACCGGCTCATTAATTGACACCGGCGCGATACTCGCCGCGACCTTGGTGGTCCTCCTCTTCGTGTATACTCTTGACGTGTGTTGCGTAGGCTACGGTTCCTTTGACGCTTCTCATTGCCCGCTTCTCGTGTATGGGTACTCCTTCTCCTCCTCGCCCTTGGGCGTCCTTCTTCGGACATCGCCGTTTTGATCGGAACGATAGAGATCGACTACCCCGCACACATCGGAGGAGAGCACGCGCGTCGTCGCTACCAAAGAAATCGACCGATTTCTCGCGACACGATACCCCATGAATCAAAGGTCGTCGTTCGGCTCCCCCCCCCCCCCATCCCGCCCATCTCTCCAAAGAGCTTTTCGTATACCTTTTGAGAACATCGTTGTTCTCAGCCCTGGAATTGTCCTCGAACGAAACTGGAGAACGGGGATGATCGGGAGACAGATGAGGAAGAATATGGATGTACGAACTCCACTGATTCGAAATCAGGGACTTGGCGAGATAATTGGATGAGCCAAGTACTGGATACTCGTTTTATCGGGTTTAGAGTCGTGACGATTGGATATTGATGGAAGCAAAGGATTTACTGACAACAAGCATCAGGAACTAGTCGACAGGAGAGGCTGAAAAAATATACGTAACGTATACTGTGCTAACCGCGATGGTTACAAGTTGAACGTTTCGGTGAAATTAATTCTTAACGTAATTAATGTGCCTCTTGAAAACTCGTAAGTGACTCGTGTTAGAATCGACTCGATTTAATTACCTGCCGAGTCGATCGTAACGATTCAATTAATTTTCAATGTTCTTTGGGTTGGGAGAAAATTGTTGTTGAAAATTAATACGGAAAATAAATTTTGAAATAGTCTATCGAAAATTGCGTTTTGTTCGGTGATAGACCAGAAGTTTCAGGGATGGAAATATATGACCAAATAAAATTACCTTGCTTCCAATCGTCTAGTATTTTTTTTTTTTTTACCTTTTTTGGGAACGATAAACCTCCCGACCAAACTCGAACGACAATCGCTGTTTTTCATACCGAGCATTCTGGTGGAATGATCCCATTGTGCACTCGTCTTTGAATCTACGTTCGAACTCGGTCCAGCCAAAAGAAGCGGACGTCCACGCTTTAACCCGACAGAAATGAAAAGTCATTCGATTGGATCCTTCACGACCTCAAGTGTCATTCGGGGTAACCACCGGACACGTTTTGTCCCCACCACCAGGTGGAATCTTCATTACTGACGAAGCTCGTATCTTCAAGGATTCTTGAGGGTTTTAAAAATCGTTTGGCAATCGGGTCAAGCCCCGAATATCCTCAAAAAAAAAAAAAAAAAAAAAAAAAAAAAAAAAAAAAAAAAAAAAAAAAAAAAAAAAAAAAAAAAAAAAAAAAAAAAAAAAAAAAAAAAAAGAAAAAACTGGGTCCCAAGAAAATCTCCCATAACCTCTTCCCTGATATTGCGTATACGTGTTGCAAAGCTACGAATCGTATGTGAGACCGTCTACGTGGATTTACATTCCTTTCAATGTCGCGTTCATCGAGCACGCTCGCGGTGTAGAGCCACCGACGAAGACAACGAACGAGGAGAGCTCGTTCACGATTTGCTCGAGGTCACGTCTTGGTTATTTGTATTCCGGATCCATTTACTTCTCGATTTATCGAACCTGATTTCACGCGGACACGTCGCACGCTCGATCACGACGGTTTCAGCACGCACACGCGGGCCAATCGACTACGAAGACGGACGAGAATGAACGAGAGAGGGGAAAAGAGGAGAACGAGATGAGCTCGCTTATGGAACAAACTCGAAACCAAACACAGCCAGAGTTTGAGAGAAAAGAAGACGAACCCCGAGTGCTCGACTTATTCCATAAACGCGTCAGTCTTTACATCCGCGTCACTCTTTAGGATCATCTTTGAAATCGTTGAACAGTCGGAACAAATCGTTTTTGTTTTTTCATTTTTTTTTTGGGGAAAACCCAATACAGGAATCAACGTCAAGATGGGAGGGTTTGTCGTACTAGTGTATGGGTAGGCAAATCAATTTTTTGATTCGAGAAAAAATGAAAAATGGGAGTGGCACAGCTGGCGGAAGTTTTCGAAGAAATCTTCGTTATTGGATAGAAATCCGGGGTTTTGTTTGGGTTCGTTTGGGCTCGTGACAAAACCATCTTCGAGAGGTCGAAAAAAGAATAGTTTTTTTTTCTTCATTATTTTTTGAGAATACCCAATACAGGGATCAATATCAAGATTGGAGGGATTATCGTACTTGTACATAGGTAGGCGAATCAATTTTTCTATTCATACAAAAATACAAAATGGCGAGTCTGCAGCTGGCGGAAGGAGACCTTTTCTATTAGACGAAAAGGCAGGCTTTCGTTTTCGTTCGTCTCAACTCTTGACAAAAACCATATCAGCCGATACACAATCCCAAAGCTCCAATCAAATAAGAAAAACAAGAAATCACGATACAAATAAAACGAAGAAAAAATCGCCTTTATTTCTGGCTGGAAGATCGTCGATCAAACGGACTTCTTCGAAACGACTTTCCCTCGCGTGTAACCGCATACACGAAATAACCATTTTATATTTGAAGTAACAAACCGCGATTCGCGCAAATTCATTTTGTTTTCTCTCCCGACGATAAATCCTGGGTATATCTCGTGAGGGAATAAAAAGGTCGGATTTAATAATAAAAATGATAATGCCAGCAGTTTGTATACGAAGTGCATATACATTTTTCATGGCGGGGTTACGCGCATGCTCGGAGAGGACGTATATGATTTTAACGGCGAAGTTATACGCGGAGTCAGGCATTTGACGTGTGTTGAAGCCTCGGTATCAATTCGTATTCCGTTTTCGTAGCTCATGCTGATGGTAATAACGAATTATATGAGTCGCTGGTTGGCTGTATATCTGGATGAGTGGGTGCCATACCGCACGCGGATTCCTAACGGACTCCGGCTCGTCGACGAGTGCGAAAGAGAGATAGAGAGAGTTGTATCGCCTCTCTGGTACACATTTATGCACGTATCTATGTAAACGTGGTGGTATATGTGGCGAGGTATTATGTAAATGTAGCTACCGGTCTACACCGGTAACCGCATGTGGACTCTTAATATTTACGATCATAAGAGAGGCGCATAACATTATTTCGATCTGGGAAACGCGAGCATGATGGAATGCTGGCGCACACGTCACGTGACTCCACGCTTCTTCTTTCATCCGTCTCTCTCTCTCTCTCTCTCGAGCGTAAAAAAGGATCAAAAACTGTGGGGGGAACTCGGGGCAATATGGAACACGAGAGGAACCCTTTAGAGACGATTTGTTTGGGTTTGTTTCGGTTTGTAAGAATTATACTTCCGGTCGACTTGGATTCAGGTAAGGGAATTGAATTCGGGGAAACATATTGAATGTTTGGGCTTTTTATGGGGTGTATTTTATGGGGTAGATAAAAATATATACTCGGATAAATATTGACGAAAGCATATATTTTATGAACGTAGAAAATCGAGGAATACTGTCTGATTTTTTGTTTATTTATATTTAAAAGCATTAAGCTAATTGTTTTTTTTTTTTTTTTATGCATTTTGTTTCAGTGAAACAAATTGGATCATGGATTTAAAAAAGTATTTCGTCGGTCACGAAGACACGAGCGGAATTCATAGAATATGAATTACCAAAATCTCTTCTCAAAATTCATTATCTCGAGAAAAATGAAATTTGAGTTAATCGAAAATTTGTTGGGGATCGAATAATTCGAGAAAACTGGGATTTTTACGGGAACAAGGATATCGCGCGGGAAGGTACGAGCGTACACCCGCGCACGGTTGATTAATCGAGTCGCGACGGATGCTCGATTAGAATCAATGACGGAACGTCAAGTCGGTTAAATATATGCACGGCCACAGGGCTCGCAATGACAAATGCCGCGGACAAAAACATCGTTAGCGCGGAAAGATTGAAAAAAAGGAAAAAGAAACGAAAAAAAAAAAAAAAAACAGAAAAAAATGATGGCATTGCATTAATCGATACGAGTGAACGATACGCGCGTTGGTGCTCGATTACGACGATTATTGGAGGGATCGAACGATTAAACGCTTCGATTATGGGAAAAATTATGATGACGCTCGTTTGCTCGAAGTTTCCATTCGTTTCGACTCGATATTATCGTTCGGACGTACGATTCAAATGAGCATAAGTGCCCGATCGTCGTATTCGTATAAATCTTCACGAGATAAGTCGTACATCATTGACGATTGATTTTTTCGATATGGCGGACGAATATGCGAGGTTTTTATGTTTTCGCGATTTTATTCTCATCGCGCACTCGACCAACTCGGATTATAACGTTCTTCTGTTTTCATGCGCGATTGCGAAACGATGATAATTGAAGATAAGGGACAAAAAATGGACTGGTAAGTAACGACGAATGTATGAGCAGTTATGAGCCGCGATCGTTCGTAATCCGAACCCAAAAATAAACCAAAGAATAATCAATATCGGATCAAAAGTTTTGATAAGAAATTAATACGCCGAGCGAGGATTTTACGAATTAAAAAAACCGAAAGGAAAAATAGATGGATAGAGATAAAAATTATGTAAATGAGGTAATTGAATAACTAAGATTTATTCGACTTATTAATTCGTAAATTAATCAATTAATTAATAAATACAGAAGTAAAGAACTTTTTCTGTAAAAAGTAAGCAATAATAATTGAACAATAATCCGAATGAACCACAAAATGCATAAATGAAGAAACACTGGAAAAATTAAATAAATAAAAATAAAAACGAGTAACGTAATAAATAAAAGAATAAATAAACAGGAACAAATAACGACAAATAATTCAAAGAAACCAGAAATTGCGAGGAAAAATCCACAAACCCAAATAATTGCATACGATTACAAAACCCAGGAAAAATAATTATCAGAAATAATAAAAAAAAATTTTAAAAATAAAAACAACAAAAAGGAGTACCAGAAAGCAGAAAAAAAAGAACAAGGGAATCCCGAAGTGCGCTGGGCCGCAACCAAAACGTTGATTCTTTTCCCTACGGGTAGGTAAAGCGAGGGGGTGGGGAGATCTGGGAAAGACCAGAAGAATGGCCAGGTAATATATTTCGCTTGGGAATGTCCTTATCGGTATTCGGGACAACGGCGCAAATGCGTGGAGAAAAGTACGCGACGTATATACATGTATATACAGACATATATACGTTGAGAGTTATGATGACATAGAGTTAGCATCGTAATTTCCAAAGTGTTATTTTACCACCTCCCTTATCTCGATCAGGCGTTCGAGGCCGTCGCAGCCAGCGTGCATTAGACCGTATGATCACGTATTTGACACGTCACATCGATATCACACGCGTACTGGCGGGTTCCGCGTGTCGCCGGTCGCGTGGGAACCCTCCAGGTCACGCGTCCGCGTATCGCGTGCGGAATCGTTAATCGTGCCAACTCCCGTCTCGTCTTCGTCTTCTTCCTTTATCCACTTTACACGCTCACCGTATTCTTATCTCTTTTTATGTATCGTCTGTAACCCCCCAATCCCTTTGCCCCTCCCCTCTTTAATTCGCGCGCTCTCTCTCTCTCTCTCTCTCGTACACCATCCGAGCGATGCGCAAGTTACAATCGTCCATTTGTAATCACCCGTGCGAAATTTCGATGTTTTTAATTTTTTAACATTTTTTAAACATTTTTTTTGGGGGTTTTTCCAACTTCACGTTTGGAAATTGATGGCCATTGGCCTTCAGTTCCAGTTTTCAGGATTAGAGTGAAGCAAGATGTTCCGGCAACCCAAACAAACCCAAACAAAGTCAACGTTCGGAAATTACTGGCCGTTTATTTTCAATTCCAATTTCCAGAAGCAATGTAAAACGAGATGGTTGAGTTAATCGGTGAATAGAAGAAAAAAAAGAACTCATTGCTATTACCATCTCATCGTTAGAGTCGTTCTAATTCATGCCGTTACATCGATGAGAATGCTTTGCCTATTAAACGACACCTCCACACGCACCATCGATGTTTACTTTCAAATCGTACGGTTCAAACACGGGTACAGTCAAGTCCTCGCTTTTCTATTACTTCGGAAGAGCACTGGGAAAAATATCGAGTTCGAGAGGTGTGACCTGAGAATTATTGACAGCTGTTTTATTTTATTTTATATCTAATCGTTTATATATTAAACTAAATGAATAATCAAACTTTTATGCTATTAAATAAAATTAAAAAATCGGGCTTTCTGAGTTCTGGAAATATTTCTCTCATTCATAATTCGATAATTTTATGTTTGTTAATAAAAATAAAAAATTGGTTTCCCCCACTGAATCAAATAAAATGAAAAACTGAGCTTCTGCAATTCTGTAAATATTTTTTTTCGGTTGTTATTCGATAATTTTATGTTTATCAAATAAAATTAAAAAAAAAAGAAATTGGTTTTCCACTGTATAAAATAAAATAAAAAATCGAGCTTTCACAATCCTGGCAAGATTTGGCTCGTTTATTTTTTAGTGAAATCCTCGAGAGACGATTTAAAATGCACCAGAAGCTGGCCCCTTTTCGTTTTTAATTCTTGGCGTTTCTCGCGATATCGTTTTAGCGAACGGACGTGTATATGGGAATATAAATTGCATATGTAGCGCGCTCGATACACGAAACGAAAAATTTACGTCTGTGCGCGCGTGTACGATCACGTACGCGAAAAAAATAAAAAAAATAAAAATAAAAAAAAATGGAGAAAAAAGAAAAAACAAATCGTACACACGTATCTTCGCGATATTCTCAAGTGTTACGCGCGTGCTTGGAATTCAGGGGGAAAATTAGAACTTTTGTATCATACAGGGAGCATACAATACGTATAAATATGCGCCGGTATATACGGTACGTGTATAAAGTTCCGCGGGTTGCCGATATTTACCGATATATCGGTATATATCGGTATACAAACCGGGAACGATTCCACGTTACCGCCCGACGGGTTCGAAGATTTATCGCCCTCATGAAAACGTGCTATACGTGGCGGCATTGTGCCGCGAAGCTTGCTCGATCGAAATCCTTGAAATGTGTGCAAATCGGTTGCAACGAGAGTGCACGCTCGTTCGAATTATCAGCGATGAGAAATTCGTGAGATATTTCGTTATATGATATGGACCTCGAAAACCTTTTTGTTTGGGCTTGTTTGGGTTCGTTCGTTCGAATTATCGCGATGAAAAATCGTTCGATATTTCCATATAATTGACCTCGAAATCGTTTTTCCAAAATCTCGAAAATCGTGCTTTTCCGAAAGATCGAATCGTAAATCTTTAACCTCAAAAACAGGTCATGGAAAAATAAATTAATTTAATTAATTGAAGTTATTAAGTAATTTCATAGTGGGGACCATTTAATAATATAATAAATCAGGTCGTTCAGCGATTTTTTTAATATCCGTATCCTTTAATTATCCTTAATTATCCAATTATCTTTGAAACGGGAGAAATCGTTACCCTTTTTTTGTTTTTTTCTTTTTGTGAGGGGGATATAGCTTTTTTTCTCACAGGGGATTAATTATTGGAACTCGGCCAATTTAGTGAGGGAGAGAAAATGATGAGTATGCACGACGCGATGGCACTTATACGCGCCTCGAGAGATAACGAGACGAGGACGGAGAAATTCCACTTCTTCGATGAATACAGGTGCTACGACGATACACCGTTCAGGCCGAGGAGGGGAATTAATGATAATTGTCGATTGGGAAAATAAAGACGGAATGAGGATCGACTGCCAAGAGGCCTAGGGGAAAATTCACTTTTTTTCGTGGAAAGAAAAAAATGCAGGTATCTTCCGGAGACATTCACGAATTTTCGGAAATTTTATTCGATACATTATTTCAAAATAAAATTAATAAAATATAAAAAATTAATCAAATGAAATGAAATATTTAAAAAATAAGTAATAACAATAATATTAAAACATAAAAATAATTATAATAAAATATAATTAAGTATAAAAAATAAAATAATCAATTTTAATTAATTAAAAATAATATAAATAAAACCAAAATACAACAAAGATTGTTGAATAAATTAAAAAAAAAAAAACAGAAATATCAATCGAAAATGTAAATGTGTTTTAAATTTCTTTTTTTAACGTTTGATAAAATTTCGATCTAAAAAAAAATACAATTTGCTAAAATTCGTCATATATTCACCGTAGTCTTTCCTCGTGCGTATCAACGAATTTTTTCAACTCGCAAGATATTTATTTAAAGAATAATCGTGATTCGCGGTGAATAAAAGTTGAATCGCGATTAAATTGGCGAGAGATCGGTCGGTCTCATTTGGAATCGCGGACAATTCCCCGTAGGTATATCCGCCGTAGGAAATTGATGAGAAACTGGATTGTACAGAGGCCGTGCAAGACACACGCATTCGCGGTTGGGGATCACTGAATCATTGAGGACTTTAAGACAGAAACCGTGTTCATTGGACGACACGCCACCTTCGCACTCTCGAGCTTGTCGTCTGATATGTAACATTGGATTATATTCACTTCATCCCGGTTCACCAGCCTGGTATTTCCGATTCCTTCGGTCTGTGCAATATACACCCACGTATCGTATCGCCCTCTCCCCCTTTTTCTCTCGATTTAGCGCTCTCGACCATATGGGCTCTTCAACACGAATCTCAGCGTTGCCAACTCCAGCCAATTTTTCCGTCGCTTCGTAAATTCCCAAAAGTCTGTTCGCAGAAGCAAACAAAACAATAAAAAAAAAAAAAAAAAAAAAAAAAAAACGAAAAATACAATCGTTCGTTCAGCGATTCCCCAATTTTTCCTTCCGTTGTTATTATCTTTGGGAAAATTATCGCACCCGAAATAATTTCGAAACGCATTTTTTTTTTTTTTCGACGAGGAAAACGCAGGAGTTCAACGACTTCCCTACGTTTTTCTCGTATCGTTATTATCTTTGAGAAAATTGTACAACCCGAAATAATTTCGTAAAGAAATTCTTTCTTTTTTCTAACGAAAATAAAATTTTGATTATATTATATACATTTTCTTCAAGTTAATTGCGTTAATCTTAAACTATTATATTTTCGTTCTGAAGAATGGAAAATTGTGTTTTGCCAAGAAAATGATATTTTTTTGCACTACTAAAAAACATCGCGCAAAAGAAAAATCGTGCAATTTATAAAAATTGAAAATAGTATTTGTATTTGTTGTTTTTTAGATAAAGAAAACCGGCTTCGATTCAATGAAAAACACAATCGAAAAATTCAAATTGTTTTTTTTTATTTGCCAATAAAAAGCGAACCTAAACAATTCTTTTTATTTAATAAAAAGAAAGTGTTCTTGAGAAACATCTCGTTTTTCCTCGTCGAAGAAAAACGATCAGTAATAAATTTATCACAATTATTTCAACTGTCGTTATAATCAAATAAACAAAATAACAAAAAAATATTCTATTCCACGTTTCATTACAAATTTTTATTACAAATTCTCCATCACTTCGTTTTACTCCATCAAAAAAAAAAAAACATTTAAAATCCGATTAAAAAATATCCATTTTCAATCTTCAGGAAAAATAAATATTGTTTTTTTTTTTACACATTGTTTTACGTATAGCGATTCTCCAATTATTCCAGGCGACGTTATTATCTTTGTGAAAATAATCGGACCCGAAATAATTTCGGCCGGGGGCGAAACGTCCTGTACGGAAATACGCGCGTGCACTCGTTTTCGCGTGTGCGAGAGTACGCCGTGCACGTGTGTGTTCCGTTGATGGTCGTATCCACAATTTTGCCGGAGAATAAATTTCACCGGGTCACAAACCACTGCTGAGCCTTATATATGTCGTGTACACCAACCAACCACCCTTCCCTCCCCCTCAGCGCCCTCCTCCCGGCCGTTCGAGCCGTGCATACGCGTACGTCAAGTCGTATATGTACACGCGAACGCTTACGGTCTCGAGACAACATTATGCTTTCATGAACATTAGGGCCTTCGCTAGTAAGCGGATGAGATCAATTTCTCGTGTTCGCGGATTCTCGTGAGTAACGCAAGGAGACACACATACCAAACGGGATAAGTGAGCACGGGGTGAGTGTACGTACACCTCAGGGTGATTCAAAAAAGATCGACGTGTTTTTTTTTTTTTAATATTTTTTTGTTTAAGAAAAAGTATAAATTTCAGAAAAATCGATGGTTTTTCAAATATATTTGGTAATTGCAATTAAGTGAAACGAGATGGTGGTAATGTTTGATTAATATTTATTATTATTTAATATTTATATTTTTATTTTAATATTAGTATTTCGATAAGATACGATTTAAAAAAAAATTTAAATAAATTTTCTATCAATTTAATTATTTTACATACTTTTTTGTCATTTGAATTATTATAATAAAAGAGATTTGTATAAACGTTTATTTATATCATTCCGTGTATTAATGATTTTAATAGTTTCTGTTTAATTATACATTTTTTCATAATTTACGTGTTAATAGAACATTTAAAAAATAAAAATTTATCGAAAATTTTATGATTGTTGAATGATTAAAAAAAAAACAAGAAGTGTAGTAAAAAATCGTCAATTATTTTTGTATCACCCTAGTGCGCGTGGCATTGGGCCGAGATGACGAAAGAAGAGGAGGAAATAAAAGCCTCCGATCTTCCGTGCGAGTGAAAGATGAGTGAGAAGGATGGCTGAATGTATAAATTCACCAGGCCGAAATATTCCCCATTCGATGGGAACACGTTGAATATTTCATCCGCCAAACTGCCTCGAGGAGTTATTGTTTGGAAATTTAGTCAAGCCCGCGGTAATGGGATACTGTACGGTGGGTAGCGAGAGTTATCGACTTTCAGTGAATTATTTAACACCCCATCTATTCCGATACTTTCGTCAGCCATTGTCTCCAACGATCCTCTCGATGCTTTTGCAACTCCAGTCATATACCTATCGGGGGGGGGGGGGGGGGGGCGGGGGGGGGGGGGGGGGGGGGGGGGGGGGGGGGGGGGGGGGGGGAAGAAACTTCGCTAATTGTGAAATAATTGATCTTACAAAAGAACGAAACTTTAAAAATTGAGATTTGTAAGAATTCGAAAAGCTAGTCAAAATGAATTCAATATTTTCGAATAATGTTCCCATTTTAGGTATTTTTTGGATTTTTCAAATTTTGTTTCGTATTTATATTGTTTCTTTTCCATTATTTTTGTAACGTTTTCAATTTTTCAAGTTTACTCTCGCATCCGTTTCATTAATTTTCGTATTGTTTTAAATGACGAATGAAATTTCCATAAACAAATAAAGAAAAAAATACAAATGAATAATTAATTTATTATTAATTCGTTGTCCACTTAAAATTTAAATAAATGTATATTTATGAAATTTATTTTATGGAAATTTCGTGAAAAACGAGGGGATCGTGAGGCGAAAATAAACTCGAGCCGAGAGTCGTCGCGTTTTATAAAATGGCGAGGTATTAATCTATCAAAGTTTTGTTTGTTTTTTTTTTTTCGTAGCTTTGATTGGAGAGATAAAAGAACGGGAGCGAAACGGACATGCAGATTCACCGATCGTCGCTTCGGATCAAGCCAAGTTTTATTCGCTCGTCGGCGTCCTGAGGGATCCTCGGGCGTTTCTCTCCCTCTCTGAATCTTTGTCAAACGGCAAGAACGGGCCAGCAACAAAAGTGAGAGAAAACAGGAGACGTACGTATACGGAACGAACGAGGATAAAGTATGGGAGGGAGGTGAGCACCGAGGGGGCTGGTGTTCGAATAAGGTGGAGGAGAAGGGGACAGGGGGAAGGGGGGGTGGGCCTGAAGGAAGAGAGAAAGAGGGGGATGCTGGAACGGGAGTTTTGCACATAAATCTGGTCTTCCTACGGGAACAGGTTCTCGGGGGACATGAGCGCAGGACAGCAAGGAAAGGGACTTGAAGCACTCTTTTCTTTATTGGACCGCTGAGAATGTCGTTGTCAACTCTCGTCTTTCCTCGACGAAAACGAGAGTCACAACTTATTTCTAGGAACGGAAGGAATTTTCAAAAGAAAAAATAAAAGAAACGAGTTTTGAGAAGAAATAACAAACACCTACTTTTCGTTCCCTGAACGTCGAATGATTTAGAAAAGTTTTTTTGCATTTTCCCAGTCTAATTTTCCACTTTCGGCAAAAACTCGGGCATATTCGTAATCAGCGGAAAATTTCCGATCAAATACATCCTTTAAATACTTAAAAAACGGGAAAAAATTTTTTTTCGTCTTTTCGGGCCGTTTTGCCAGAATCGCAAAAATCACGATATTTCAAAAGGTCGTAGGGTGGGCATTTTATATGCTATTGAGGTTTAATTGGTGAGTTTGGAAAAGGTTTTTGCCTAACTTAAACAATGGCGTTGGATTCGTATCGATATCT